>MU227966.1:3609969-3624451 GCA_018584345.1 Thuja plicata | reverse complement strand
GAGGTAAAGCATCTATAATGTTTTCTTCTTTCTCTAAAATGTCTACATAAGAGGAGTGTATTTTAGAAAAAGAGTCACCATCATGTATGAATATGTCATTCATTAATAAATCACCCTCTTGTATCAATTCATCTTCACAATGAGGGGATAAATCAATGTCTTTATCCAAGGGTTCATCCCAAAAAGTAGAATAATCCATAATGGCTTCATGAGGAAGAGAGTAATCAACATCCAAATCCAAAGGTTCATCCCAAATAGGAGGATTATCATCCCTATCAATAAAGCACATTGTAAAAGGTTTGGAAAATACTTGAAACCACTTTTGGAACATGATAACAAATAGAGAAATGCATAGAAAATAGATCTAGATATATCCCAATGCATTCAAATGAAATGTATGATGAAAAATGTAAATCTTTTTGTATTTTTAATGAAATTTTGTGATTTTTATTTATTTTTGACATATAAATGACATATACTTTTAAATGCATGTAAGATCTAACACAAGATGCAAATTTAACACCAAAAAGAAAGTGTTGTCTATCGCGGGTTCACCAAAATGTAACCTATAACAATGTAACTATGTAACAATGCGTAACATAAGAAATGTAACATTTGAAATAAGTGGGGGAAAGATAAGATATTCCTCTTCTATCCCAAGATGCACAAATGAATTATCCAAATTGATCAACCCAAAAAAGGATCAATGCACAAATGAATCAATCATTTGAAAATGAGAGCAAAGAGGAAAGTCTTAAGTTCCCCATTTTATGGAAAGGAATAAATGTGTGATAGATTTAGGAAGATTGAAATGAATAGGAGAAAAGCACTAACCTTGAAATATTACAGATCAAAGAATGTTGTTTTTTTATGTCTGTGCTATGTTTCTAGAAAAAATGAAGTATGATCTGGAAAGGAAACACAAAGACAAACAAAACCCAGAAATCATTTTCCGATCTGACACTGTCTTATGAAAAAGGTCGACCTTGACCCACAAATATCACCACTGACCCAGAAAAGTCAATTCTGACCTAGGTCAGGGGTGAGGTCGACCTTGACCTAGGTCAGGGGTGAGGTCGACCCTGACCCAATAATGTCGACCTTGACCTGCACAGGTTTGACAGAAAATCTGTTTGAGGATCCTGAACGTTTGTCGAAAAGGGTATCCAGTTCTGAGTCCAAAGTTGTAGTCCTGAACCAATACCTACAAGAAAAAGAGGTTTGTTTTTTTTTTGGGGGGGGAGGGGTTTTCCTTGGTCAAACCCCAGTTTTGGAATTAACCTCAAATATATAATTGAAATTGCAGAAGTAAATAAAGTAAATGCATAAATTCACCTTGCTTGTAAAAGTCCTTGTGGAGGATTTGAATCCTTGAATCCACAAGTATGTAGGCACCAATGGATATAGAATTTAGAATATAGGATGTCTTCAATCAATTTATTTTATATCTCCAACACTAAATCTTGAATGAGTTTTTGAATTGGAAGAGGCTTGGAAGAAGGCGGAAGGAGAGATCACCAAAAGAGCACTATGTGGCTTGAATCCTTCAATGGCCTCCAATGGATCTCCTTCATGAAAATGGATGCTAAAATTCTTGAGGATGGATGGATGCTTACTTGAATTCTTGTTCCTTAGCTTGTTGGAATTGCACTTGATGATAGTTTGAGAATGCTTGATTGTCATTAGAAGACTTAGAGAAAATGAGAGGAGAAAGCTCCCTTTTATATGAAACTAGGGCACAATCTTTGAAGGAGGCCGACATAGGATAATTAAATTCCCATTAAAGTCTTTACCCTTAGTAGAGGACCTATATTAAATATAATTTAGGAATCTACACTTTAGAACCCAAAATAGCCGACTCGGAAGCGGGAAAACACTTTTTGCAAAGATCGACATCTGGAAACTGTGAGACCCCGGGATCTGAACCCTGGGTCAAGGTCAAGGTTGACCTTGACCTAGGTCAGGGTTGAGGTCGATCCTAACTTTTAAGCCCAGAATCACCAGTCTGCATTCTAGAATGCAGAAATCAAGCTAAAAAGGAGTGGAAAGAAGGACAAAACAAGGGGGAAGCCATGTCAAGATTAGGAACCCATTCAAGGAGCTAGTCATGACCCCAAACCACTTACTCAGAAGGCTAAACAAGTCTACAGTGGAAGTGCTTCCATTTTCTAACTATACAGTCTCTATCCTCAAATTTAACCATGACTTGGTTATACCCGGAGTACCCATCGAAGAAAGACATCATTTGTGATCCATTCACAATTTGTAACACCTCATCCAACAAGGGGAGAGGGTGATTGTCTTTCTTGGAGGCCTTGTTCAGATTTTAGAAATCCACGCAAAGGTGGATCTCGCCACTCTTCTTCCTTACGAGGACAAGGTTGGCAACCCACATGGTGTACCGGATTGGAAAGATTATCTGGGCTGACAATAGCTTTTGGACCTCCTGATGGATCAGAGGCTTGATCAATGGGTTGACCGGTCATTGCTTTTGCCGGAAAGGCTTAGCATCAGGTTTGAGTGGGATAGTATGAGTCATGATGGATGTATCATGTCTTCAAATCCTCATACCCCCAAGCGATTACATCAATGTATTCTCAGAGAACCGCGAGAATCTTCTCCTTCTCCTCAGGGGAGCAGGAGGTGCCAATGTGTATCATCTTCTCTTCACCGGGCTGGCCGATGTTTACTTTCTCAAATTTTCCTCCCTCAGAGGAGGATGATATCTTTTCTCGGCCCTGAGGGTCCAAGTCAAAGATTTGTTCAAGTGCGACCATCCCCTTAGGAATGGTGTTGGTTGGTAGGTCCATGATCCCATCATCTTCGTCACCCTGTCCAGTATCATCATGGTCTCTCTCTTCCACTATCTGGTCCTCAAAGACACCAACATTGGCCATAAAGGCCAGGATATTTTGGTCATCCTCAAAGACCTGAAAGTGGGTGATGTTGTTTGGAATGGACGGGGTGGGGATCATCTCAATGGAAAATCTCCAGAGTCGTGAGCCAGCCATTGGCTCAAGTGTGCTGGCGAAAATGGCAAGGGCATCCGAGACATAGTTTCTTCTCCAGGGAAAAAGATCGATACCAAAGGCATCAAAATCTTCAATAAGGCTCCATGCCTGGTTGCAGTATGCAGCCAACCTCTTATCATGACAAGTGTACTAACTTTGTACTTGTTTAACGATCAACTTTGAATCACCCAGGGCCCGGAGGTGAGTGATTCCTTTCCTTAGTGCAAATAGGAGTCCAAGGACCAAAGCCTCATACTCTATGATGTTGTTCATGTAGTTGAACTATAGCCTGTAGGACACGAGGAAGGATTTACCCCATGGGTTGATTAGTTCCACTTTGACCCCACAGCCCTGCTTGGATCAAGACCCATCAAACTTAAGGGTCCACAAGTCATCATTTGTTATCTGAGGTTGGGAAGACGAAGTGGTCTTTGGATTGCTTTTGGGAGGCTTGGGAGGAGTTTCCTCTAGCATTGATGGCACAGGGGTGAGGTTTGCCCCCGGAGAGATTTTTGGTTGGGATTCCTGGATGAATGACGCCGCAGAGGTGTCATCAGCAGAAGTACTAGGTCCCAGGGAATCAGCTGTGTGCTCTTTTCTCCAGAGGGAATCTACATGCCGGGTGGAAGCAGTAAGACAAGGTTCACACTCTAGCTCTGAATGCTTCTGGTAATGCACCCGACACCAAGTTCCAGACAAGAGTGTGGTGGGGGTCGCTACAACACCCTGAGAGTTGACCTCAGCCCTCAATTTTTCTTCCAAGTCCTGGATTCTCTACAGAACTATAGGATCCTCCTCGGGGGTGAAATCGAATGTTAAGATCTCAAGGGGTTGGTACACCCTAGGGGAAGTCTCAAAGAATAGGACCTCATTCACCCTCCCAACTTTGGTGAGGGCCTATTTCATCCGGGGCTCACTTTCAACCCAGATCTTGTTAGATTCTCCTTCCCAAGGGAGCCATAAGTGGGAGAAGTTGTTCGAGAAGTATCCGTTCAGGGACTTAGACCAACTCTGACTTAGCAACATCCTGTAAGTCTTTGGGATGTCCACCACTTGGATTTCGATTGTATTGGCTATCCTGGGGTCCTGGATGAGTTGAATTCGGACATTTTTTAGTTTACCCACCATTTTTACAGTAGTTTTATCCAATTGGATTACTGCAAAGTTGGACGGGGTGGGGAAAAATTTGAGCTTCTGGCATATAGATAGAGGCATGATGTTGCCCAAAGCCCCAGAATCTACTAAGCAATTGTGTATATTTTTCCCTTGTATATTCAAGCCTAGTAGGAAGGGAGGGTCTTCAGTATTTCCCTGGAAGACAGCCACGTTGGCGTCTTCAAAAGAGACAGTCTTAGGTGGGCGACTGACGGCTTCCGGGTTTCCCAAGAGCTTCAGAAGAGACTTCTTCTGCTTGAGACAGTTCAAAAAAACCTCCATTAAGGTCATGGAGGTGGTGGTTTGTTCTAACGCCTTCGTGATGTCAAACCTTCTTCCCAGGAATTGGTGGCTTCCCTCGGTCAGGTCCTTCACTTGCTTAGAACTAGGGCCTTTTAGAGGGATAGACCGATCGGTCATACTATCCTGGGGAGGGGTGCCTTTAGGAGGTGTGAGCATGTAAACTGGTTCTTTACTAGCCTGACTCTAAGTGTTGTAGGGAGAAGGGTGGAATTGATTCATCAAAGAATCCCTATAGTTCAGATTCTTCTTCATCTTCTCGGTCTATTCCAAAGAGGATGGTCTCACAAGCGAAGGCACCGTGAGTGGGCTCTTATATAGGAGGCTCTAGGGGAGTAGGATCAGACACTTATTGGCTGTCCAGCTGGGAAATCATGATGACTTTCTCCAGTGTGGCACAATTTACCTCATTGTGGGAGCCTATGTCGTGCAATCTACACCAGTTGGTCATGGGCTGGAAGTCTGTGACTGGCATGAAATGGGATGGTCCAGCACCACTATGATTGGTGTTTTGGTTTAGAGGAGGACCTCTAGTATTGGCATTGTTATTCCATTGTTGTTGGTTGGGCCAGGGCCCGTTGTTGAAATTTCTTTCTCCGGCATTGGCCTCAAAGGCTGGAATTGATTCATCAAAGAATCCCTACAGTTCAAATTCTTCTTCGTCTTCTCGGTCTATTCCAAAGAAGACGGTCTCACAAGTGAAGGCACCATGAGTGGGCTCTTATATAGGAGGCTCTAGGGGAGTAGGATCAGACACTTATTGGCTGTCCAGCTGGGAAATCATGATGACTTTCTCCAGCGTGGCACAGTTTACCTCATTGTGGGAGCCTATGTCGTGCAATCTACACCAGTTGGTCATGGGCTGGAAGTCTGTGACTGGCATGAAATGGGATGTTCCAGCACCACTATGATTGGTGTTTTGGTTTAGAGGAGGAACTCTAGTATTGGCATTGTTATTCCATTGTTGTTGGTTGGGCCAGGGCCCGTTGTTGAAATTTCTTCCTCTGACATTGTTGTTTCATTGGCCGGAGAAAATATTCCCTCTTTGGGAATTAGAGTTCTGGGGTGCGTAGGACCCCACCTTCAGTTGACCCATGTCCATGGTCAGTGTAGACAACATGCGCCAGAGGGATTCAACCTTGGCAGTCAACTAGGTATTTGTGTCATAGTGTAACGGTTGTTGTTGTTGGTTTCCCAGGAAAGTGACAGCATTTGCCAGAGTTAAGGGCGGTATTCCTCCAGCCGTGGACGACTAGAAGAAAGGCACTCTGGATGGTTGTGTCTATGGTTGTTGCATTTTCTACAGCTGGTTCCAAGGAAAATATTACAGACCCGGTGTTGTCTTGGTCTGAGATAGATACACATACCGGGCTTGTTGGTCTGTCGGCGGTGGCGGGGGATTTGTGGCCATCACGGGGGCACCCATGCCCTGACTGGGGTTATATCCCCTAGCGTAAGAAGTTCCACCAGGGATCATGTTATATGGTGCGCTCTGCCCAATCCCAACTAGGGATTTGTTAAGACCTTAGGACAACTCTAAGGCTAGGTTGTAAACTTTTGCCAAAGTATCCAGGTCACCAGGGAGGGTAGTTCTCCAGAGGAGAGTGGCAACAAAGGGGTCCATCGCATTGAGATATGTCTGGATAGTCACATCCACAGATGGGATGAAGGGACCTATGCACCACTTCAAAGAGCATTGGAACCAGTGATTGAATGCTGCAAGAGGCTCATTTGGTTCCTTCCTAATAGAGATGAACTGGTTGTGGGACCATGTTGGGTCCACGTGTACGCGAAAGGCAGCCAAGAAGGTTTCCTCCATGTCCTGCCAACTATTGATGTAGTTGGCGGGAAGGTTAAGGTACTAGTTCAATTCATTCTATCCTAAGGACAGAGGGAACATTTGGGTCACAACCTCTTGATGTTGGATCCGGTGTTGGTTCATGGCATCCTTGTATGCTTGCAGATGCTCTTCTACGGTTCATGAGCCTAAGTTCTCATATCAGGGACAAATCTTTTATGGGTGCAAAGGTAAATTGTTGGCTGCACCCAGAAAAGTTCCCATCAGGGATCCCATATTTCCAAAATATGTAGCCATTGGGGGTGTTGGGTTTTGACTAGGTTGAGCATTAAGCCCCGGGATCGTCTGGGGAACTTGGGTATTCTGGGTCATGCTAGATCCTCAGACAATGGTGGCCGATTTGGCTTTCGGGGTCTGTTTCTTTCGAGTGGGAGGCTCAAGTTTGACAAACCTTCTGAGATTGGGAGCTGATCTAAGGACTCTTTTGAATCATGCTAGTGAGAATGATCCAATCCCACTAAAGGCTTGAATCCTAAAACTATGGCTTGGGGAACCTTTGGGCGGTGTAAAATCTGAATTCTCAGAGGGGGATGAGTTCATGCCCTCCTTCTAGCACCAGTTTCTATTGATGGGACTTTGTGACTGGGTCTGCCAACAGAGGTAAGTTGTCACTGGGTAACGGGGTACCGACCAACTTTGCCTGTAAAGGTTGTCCAGGGAAATGAGATTCCCCAGGCCTCCAAGCACGTGAGAGTCAGGTCTCGACAATGCGGGGCTCAATTGGGAGATGTGATTGTTTTGTTTGAGGGGGATAGCTGGTTATCTTAACTTGTCTTCTCTGGGGATTCAAGTAAGTGAGGCTTCCTACAAGCGCGCATTCATTTTAACAAATAAACTTTAAAAATATATCACAGAGTTAGAAATATTTCATCTACCTATAGTTATACTAAACATTCAAAACATCGACAATGCTCTAACACACTACACTAAATACTGAAGAAACATAAGACCATCAGCTCATATTTGATCAGTATCAAAGGAAAGGAGGTCATTAATCTACTTTAAGTATCAGAGCAAAGGACATAAAGAACACAAAGCATAAAATACCATTAACCCATAAGTCAATGCCAACAACATCATTGGTAGAACTCCTCCTTCTTCATTAACATATCCCCAGCAAACACTGGTGCGTGGTACAATGGTGGCTCCAAGGGAGCATCTAACTACTGAAAGCTTAAAACTATGGAGCATTGAGCTCTACAATTAAGAACTTGAGAAAACTAGATTGTTATTAGCTATGGACTGCAAAATCATCAATTTCGTCAACCCTTTGAATGAGGCCAGACTTAACATTTATACACATCATTTGACCTAAAACTAACCTAACTTATTTTACACTTTTACAATATAATACTATTTCCCAGTGGCCGGTACTACCTACACCATGCTACAAAAGACCTTGAGATGGAGAAGGTCTGACATGTCAGAAGAATAAGACAAGAAAATCAGAGTGGAAGAATTGGCCTCAAGAAGAGAGCCGGGAGGAGAAAGAAGAAATTTGAACCTGTGGGGATCGAGGCTACATGCCTCATAAATGGGAAGGTGGCGCCCTACCTTTGATGTGCCAGGTGTAACATTGAAGCGGCGCCTTGGGAAGACCATCTATCAGAAAACCTCCTTCCGATCTGACGTGCCTTGTTGTGGTTACCTACCTTCTGACAACCTTTATTAACTGCCTTGAAAGTGACCGGTCATCCTTGGGAACTGGGACACGGGTCGCTTAAACAATACAAAAATGTGGGATCCAAAATTTTGAGATCCAGAATCTTACATTCTAAAAGAATGAATGAATACAACGAATACATGGTTGGCACGATTCTCCAGGCTCCAGAGAACTTTATTGTTCCTTATAATTTTTCCCAAGCTTCCAACACTTGGCCTATGCTTTCTTCATCTACATCTTTGATACTGTCCCACCAACTACCGACAGCCTCCAATGCCTCCTGAACATCCTCGGCCCCGCTCCGGAGTTCATCCACCATTTTGATGGCATCATGTGATCGGATCATTGTCTTGGACATTCTAGACAGCCTGCCCTGGTCAAAATCTCCGACAAGTGGATACAGGGACTCCATCTGCTCATTGAACTTGCTGAGGACATAGTCCTCCGGGGTACACATCCCAGTGGTGAAGGGATTGACTTGCGATACTCCAACCACGAATGCTTTAAACAGACCCAAGGGGTATTAGGTAGATGTCACTTTCTCTTTCAAGGCCTTAACCAGTTCCTTACATACCTCACCCCTAAGGACAAGTCTCGAGTATTGGGCTTGGAGGTAATCATATGATTCATCTCCTAAAATTCCTGACTCTGTGGCGACTTCTTTGCCCATGTTGCGAATCTCTTCCAGCCCAACCTTCCATTTTTCACACTTCGCTAAATCTTGCTCCCATATAATAGCGGAGCCCTTTGTCTAGTTGAGGAGAACATCAACCCGACAAAGGTCTGGGAGGGACACCGCCAGAAATTGTCTCGTGGTGGTTACTTGCTCAGCGGCCCACCCATCCATAGCTTGTGCCTTCTTCTTCATAATGCGTAGATAATCCACATCACCCTATGCAAGTGGCAATCCCGAAGAAGGGGCTCTGGGGTGGACCTCGCCCAACGACTGTGTGAGTTCTGCTAGAAGCACGAGGAGATTGGCATTTGTCTCTCTTTCCTCCTGCAGCTTCTGGCCCTGCTTGATGTATCTAGCCTTTATTGCCTTGGTGGCTTCTTTTAGTAAGTCCAGCTCACCCTGTTTGTCTCTCCTACCCAATGATACTTCTGTTATGTTGTAATTATCGGGCCTTACAGCCACATCTTCTGCATCTGGTGGGGGTGTTGCAATAATTACAATGACACTACCTGCTGGATTAGTCTGGAGAGTATGGACTACTCGTGCCTTCTTGGGCTTCTTAGCCTTTGCATTCTTGGCCATCATTTATGCCAATGAGAGCGTAGTGCCTGAGGTCACCACCGGGGTCTTCCTTTTCCTTGACTCGACCAGCCATTAGGGCGGCTGGGGTGGCTTTGTTTTTAAGACTTGTTCATTAGGATTCCTTTCGAAATCCGGTGGCATATTCCTGGAATGCACATTATCTTCAAGCTCTTTCTCCCGCTCTTGATCCAATTCTCTCTCTTATTCTTGTTCTTTTTCTTTTTCCTGTTCTCTGGAACCTTTTATGTTTTCTGCCATACTGGCATCTTCCATTGTATTATCCAGGATCTTTTCTCTGGTCTCAACATCCTCTATATTTTCAGGGACTTCCTTGTACCTCCCAGCATTGGCTGATTCTGCATTTTCCTTATCTGGAACTTCTTGGTCCATTTTCTATTGCTGCTCCTGGGCCTCATTGGCCTCTTCTGTTGGGGCATTTTCCTCCACCATAACATATTTTTGAGGTGGTTGAGGTCTCTGGCCAAAGTTTAACAAGGCGGTCGCCATTACTACCACCGAATGTGCTCCGAGGCACTTGATCACCCAGAGTCACCAAAGGCGTTTGGAGCATGACGATCGAGGGTATGGTTGATCCCGTGGGTCTGAGTTCCTTGATCATCTGTTGCTCATCTGTGTGTTGCCTTGGTGTGTTCTCGGTCTCCTAGATCAGTATCCTCTCCTTCTCAAGCTCTATTTGTACTTCCCGAGCCTCTTGCTCTGATATATCCTTTTATAGCGGGATTTCCTTTTCTATGGGGGTCTCTTCTTTGTCTTGAGCTACAATCTCCTCTACTGCATGACCTATGCCCTGTTGGAGTTCCATGAGCTCCTCCGCTGAGAAAGTATCATCAAAATCATCATGCGGGAGTGAGGAGTCCAAAATATCTTCTAGTTTGGGAGAGTTCGAACTTACATCCACCGGGGGTATATTTGGCATACCGGGACTAGCGGCTGCGCTTGGTGTAGGTGTCACCTTCTTCTTATTTTTTCTTGTCAGCAGAGTCCCGATGTCTAGAATACTAGTAGACTCTGCCTCAGCGAAAGTCTATCTGCTCATCATGGCAGCCAGTGATGGGGATCCCGTCGGGCAAGCTGAAGCCATTGGAGTCACTTGAAGGCTAGAGGATATCTATGTGCTTAAGTGTTGGCTGGATAGCCTTGCCAACTCCATTTTTTGTTTCAATTATTCCATTAGGGGGGTAGGAACTTGGGAAGGTGCCTTGGGAATCAGGGCACCCTCTTTCTCTTTCCCTTTACTTTTGCTTGGTTCAGTGGTCGCGACAGATGAAGAAGGTCCGGCGCTGGCTGAAGAGGGAATGGTCTTTTTGACCGTTGGTTTCTTTCGGGTGCTCTTGGGACACACCCAGGCAAAATACTGGTGACTTTCTTCCACGATGGGGTGGCATACCCCTTTAATTGCTAGGTCCTCGGGGGTGGCCCAATCCACCAGAGGAAGATCTAATTTGTCCAGTCCTCATTCTTTATATGCTGGATTTTCCAACGGCCCGTCATCTATAAAGCCCTTCGAGAAAGTCCAAAGGTCCAGCGTTTTCATGAGCCCTTTGCTCATCCTTGTATTCTGTTGGGCCTGGAGATCAAAACTGTCTTGGCAATCCACCCAAAAATCTTTGATATCTGCTTTGTGGGGCGGGGATGCCCGAGGAAGGGTAGTGGCAATCTTTCCAAGAGGATCATAATTCTTCTGAGCGTGGTGGAATTCCACCAGCCCTAGGTTCTTTAGTTCACTATCTACCTCCTAGGTTATGGCGAGGCTACATGTATAATTCCCACATGAGAAAGGGAATGGGATGTTGATGACCTTCTTCAATGTGAAGAAGATGGGGCTTCCCGTTGAAGCCTGTCACCCGAATGTAGGTGTGATGTCAGAACTGAATGAAATATCAGCCATAAGAGCTGACTAGAGTCATTGTCACTTGTGATAGTCAGTACCTAGAATCCTGAGTAAGCATTAGAATGTTGTGGTAAATGAAGGCATCATTTACGCGACAGAAGTTTGAGAAACTAAGTTCCCACTGCACTTAGGGATAATGATCCCACAGTGTCATTTGGCCTAGCCCATTTCCATGATCTCTGACTGTTTCCAAACCTAGAAAAGCC
The DNA here is from genome assembly GCA_018584345.1 of Thuja plicata. NCBI lineage: Eukaryota > Viridiplantae > Streptophyta > Pinopsida > Cupressales > Cupressaceae > Thuja > Thuja plicata. Next base: position 3,613,088 of record MU227966.1, on the reverse strand, counting down.
AGTCTTTATTGTGCTAGTGCCCATAGCACATATGACATCATATAAAACTTGGAACTTTGGACAACACTCTTCAGTTGCTTGTCCACGTGACTGGATATGAGGGTTGCCCAGTTGAAAGTATGACTGTGAGTGGTGATGCAGTACAGAAAGTAATACATCCATGCCAAGAAATCTCAGGCATGGGGCAATCTGAAGATTCTGCACAGAAACACAATGCCCGCCTGAATGGGCTCTTTGAACTCCCCGTAGGGAATTTCCAATTTCATCCTCTTGTAATCCCTCTTTGGGACTTTCAGCCAATGGTTGTTGATATGTTGTCAAAAAATAAGTTCATCACCCTCGAACTTCTATAATTTCTGGAGCCGATTCCGGACAATGGATCCATTGAATTGTGGGATCCCCTACCCCGAGGTGAAAGTTGTCACGTCCAAGGTAACTATTGTTGCTGGGTACTGTAGTGGCCAGGGATCTGGGAGTAAGACGGTCCGAGTTGGCGCATTATACAATGTTGCCAATTGGAGTATTAACTCCGGTGATTACACCAAACAAGGAAAGTTTGTTGCTTTGATAATGCCGGAGGTGGTGATCTGAGTGGCCAGATTGTCTCCAGTGGCCTTCAACCTGTAAATGGCTTGAATTAAGCCTTGCACTTTTGCCCAAGATCCGGGCCCGGTGTCTGTTATTTCTTGAACTTCAGACTCTATTTTGGATCCCACAAGGGCACCTCCTTTTGGGTACATGGAGGCCAAGGGCAGTTTTTCCAATAACCTTTCAGCCTTAGTTTTGGTGGCTGCTCGGGTGGACGTGGTAGGCAGCTCCAGGCTGGAAGAGGGGTGATCACTTTAGACATTTTTGATCAACTTATCTGCAACCTTCAAGACCGGAGAACCGTTAGGATGTGATATATATAAAACAATACTAAAACTCTGGGGAAATCATCACTGCCCTGTATTTGTTCAACAATTGTCAGCATACATCAAAAGGTCTCAGAATACATGTAATAAACATGGATAGGAATCTAGGGGAAATCAAACCAAATGACAAGGGGAAACACAGGACAAGGGGGGATTCAGGGCCTGGATCCCAAACAATCTAGTTGTTGCCGTGCCGATGTGACTAGTAGGAAACCATATTCTGCTGACATGGGTTGGCACGTGGTCAGATGGCAGGAAACATAAAGACATCAATGGCAAAAAGTGGACTGGCACAAGGCAAAATAAATGCCAAATGGGACACGGTTTGAATGCTCGTTCGTGGGAAATTAATCCTGCCATTAAGGTGATGAGAAAGAGGAGAGAGAAAGCTACCTTGACTTGAACCATCGAGGTGCCGAGTTCGAACCGTGGTGACTCCGTCTCGACGAGCTCGGTCTCATCAGGGTGAAAATGCAAGATAGAGTGTGAGGAACTCGCGAGCTCAGAAGGATATATAGGGTACACACATAAAACACAGAGAGTTGAAACATATATGCACACAATATACAAAAATATACAGCACTTACAAGCCTTTACAAATTTACAACAATACACATATATGCATAAACTAACTAAGGCAATGTACATTATTAATAGTAATCTAAAACTACGCAGAAGGTGGAAAACCTTCTGGTAGAGCCAACCCACCAACGGGTGGCAAAACCCAAGATAAAACATGACACGCAAAATCAGTAGGACAAGCAAAGACCCAAGAACAAAATGAAACAACAAGAAAAACACAAAACAGTGAGAAACCAGAGAACCTACCTGGAGATCCGAAGAGGAGCAGGGAAAGAGCACACCAAGAGTACTTCTGCAACGAGCTCTACTTCAAACAGTCACAAACAGGTACCTTGAATTGTCAGATGATAACCCACTAAGTGCAAAGTAATCATAGCTTAATCGCAATTTGGTCGCCTAAGGATCACTTTGAACACACAAGTGTTTAATCGTGGTAACTTTAAAAGTGATGTGTACTTTCTATTTATACCTGAGGTAAAAGCTAGTTACCCTCTTTCTCGCAAACTCCAGAACAAGCAAATCTCCAGACTCTAGGCCCAGGGATTTCGTATGACCATATCTTCTTACAAGAAGAAAACATCGTGGTGGAGAATCCTGGAGTCTGGAATCTGGCTCTGGAAAGAAAAACCAAATCTGGGACGGGGTCCCAGAGACATGAAAGACAAAAGCAAAAGAAAACAAACCTCACGGGAAGGAAAATCCAGAGGGGAAAACAAAGAGAAACAAAGATAGAAAACAAGGCAAGAGCCAAAGCGAAAAAAGGGGACCCAACATTTTGCACACAAAATGTAGGGACGAGTATGCAGGGCATAAGATGTTGTTGATTGGGAAGGGTATGGGTATGATTTCTGATTTGAAGTCTCAGTTGTCAGCACAATTTGAGATGAAAGATCTAGGGGCAGCCAAGTATATTCTGGGTATGGAAATCAGCAGAGATAGGTCTAACAGAAAACTTTGGTTGAGTTAGAGTAAGTATGTGAAGTCTGTGTTGGACATGTTTAGCATGGGAGATTGCAGACCATTGTGTGTTCATGTTTCTATGGGAACAAAGTTGTCTGTGGATGATTGTCCAAAATCTCCTAGTGAGGTGGAGGACATGAGAAAAGTACCTTATGCGAGTGCATTTGGCAACCTTATGTATGTTATGGTCTGTACTAGACTAGACATTGCCCAAGCAGTGGGAGTCCTGAGTCAGTTTATGGCTAAACCTGGATGGGTACATTGGGATGCAGTTAAGAGAGTGTTCATATATTTGAAGGGTACATCAGAGTATTCCATATGCTATCATGGAAACTCTTCTGGAGCTCCGCATTCAGTTTGTATTCATGAGTTTGTGGATTCAGATTGGGCAGGTGACATTGACAGTAGGAGATCCACCAGTGCCTATGTGTTCACTATGTTGGGTGGTGACATCAATTGGATGAGTAAGTGACAGCCTGTGGTTGCTTTGTCTACAACAGAAGCATAGTACATGGTAGCTACTCATGCTTGTAAGGAAGCCATTTGGCTTAAGAGACTGTGTTTGGATGTTGGTGTTGATGCAGGACAGATTACAATTTGTTGCGACAGTCAGAGTGCTATTTGCCTTGCGAAGAATCCAACTTTCCATGCCAGAACCAAGCA
>MU227966.1:3571130-3594632 GCA_018584345.1 Thuja plicata | reverse complement strand
CAGAAGGTTGACTCATGATAGTAGCACCGGTCTTACCTAAAGCCTATTGATAGTCTAAGAAGGAGGCTGATTCAAGGATGGTAGTAAGATTTGCATAAAGCCTATTGACAGTCATGAGACTGATTCAGGGATGGTAGCGTAGATGCTAGATACTAAGTGACAACCTATGTATTGAAAATCCTCTAACAAGGTCACACTTAACAGTGTGTTTGTAACCTTTAACAGGGTTGGCTCCTAACAGGGCTCACTTCAAAAGAGTGAAAAATTTAGGTACCGGTTCCAGTGGTTTTTCCCTTAACAGGGTTTCCACGTTAAAATCCTTGTGTTATATGTGTATGGTTTATTACTTTATTTTTTTACATTCTACATATGCATTTATGGATTGATTGGTACACTCTACATATTTACTGAGTATCGGTAAATACAGTTTATTGCTTATCAATTATCAAAGAGAAACAGGACAGACAAGGTAAACTGATAGACAGTTATTTGTTTCAAGTATTTCAAAGGCATGCATCTTGTTGGGACTTAATAATTTGAGAATTTTAAATTGGATAAATTTTTGAGGCCACTGATTCACGCCCCCCCCCCTCTTAGTTATTACTAACAAATATAACTTGGTATAGTGCATTTCCATACTTGTTCTACTTAGGTGGGGGTGGTGATATCACCAGATCCATTGGATAAGGTGTCACCAATTGCATTGCATGTTCTAGCATCATCTGTGTTTTTAGCTTTCCTCCACATTTTTTTCTCATCTTCTTGATGTCTTCAATGATATTGCCATTGAAAAAAGTGCTTGTCTCTGTCACTCGGTCTCTGTAGTCCTTGCTTAGATGACCGACCCTATGATAATGTAAGCATGTCATTCTGGGGCTAGTCCAGCATCTAGACTTTCTTGTCCATTTCCTCGTGCAATTTGCAGCTATGTGACCATATCTTCCACATGATGTGTAATTTTCCCGTGTTTTAATCCCAAACATATGAGTTACCGACTCTTCTCGGTTGATAAGCATTATCTTGTTCTTTTAGCTTCCATGCTTGCCTTTTCTTCTTCCTGCATTCAAGAGATGTGTGCCCATGCATTTTGCAAGTAGGACAATATTTTTCCATGTAGGATTCCTTCTTTGGTTGTTTCACCTTGGATGTCCATGCTTGTTACAGTTATAACAATTTCCTATGAATGTAGATGTGGATTTAGGAATACCTTTATCTTTGCTCCTACAAACATTTGAAGTGTGGCCTTGTTTTCCACAGTAATTGCATGACTGCTTCCTTGGTCTTGGATTTGTGTAGAAATCTTTTTGATTAGATTGATTTGATGATTCTCCATGTTCGGTATACCCTAGTCCGGTATTGTTGTTGACTCTTCTTTATCCATTCATAAAATCATCCATTATTTTGGTACTCTCTTCATCTTTCTTAATCATATCAATGTGTTGTTTCTGAATCCTTACTTCATGCTTCAGTCTCTCATTTTCTTCTCTTATCTCACCAATAGCTTCCAATTTCCCATTGAGTTTTATGTTCACTTGGTTTGCCTCATGCTTCATAAGAACTATTTGATTGGTAATCTCATGATGATGTTCAGCAAGTATTTGTATCTATGTCTCTCTTTCTTGTAGCTTTTCAATGATCTTCCTCCAGTCATCAATAGCTAATGTTCTTTATTTTTAAGCTTGTCTAGCATTATTCATAACAACAATCATCCTTACCATTTGTGTCTCTTGACCGATTTGCAGTATCTTTACCTGTTCTATCAGATGTTGATTAATTTCATTCAGACTTGTGATACTTCCTTCAAATGTGTCTGATGTATTGCTAGATGTAGATCACGGTGACTCAAAAAATCAGCTATCTTTTATTCATGATAGTCTATTTCATTGTAGTGAGATTCCATAACCTTTCTTTCATCCAGTAGTTCTCTCATCTTGATTCTTGCTGCTTTGTATTGCTCATAGAAGATTTGTATATCTAACTTCTAATTCTCAATACTCTTTTCTAGTTTATACCTTTCCATTGTATGATATTTTCTCTCAAGTGATTTAAACTTTTCCAAATGAGAGATCTAGCTCTGGTACCAATTGTTGGAATAATGGAATGGTGTGAATTGAGGGGGGAGGGGTGAATCAGTACCCGTAAAACTTTTTACCAATTAACCTTAATCCTTTAGTAATCAATTCCTTGCATTACCGACCATATGTGCTATTCTACCTTTATGTATGTAATATCAAATCATAAACTCAATTTGCATGTAAACATTCATGAAATGTAATGACACATGACACAAGATTTGGTAATGCAGAAAACCCATGTTAGAAGATAAAAACTACGGTGGGGATGAAACCCACAAAACTTCACTATCTACAGAATGGAAGGGGTCGGTCAAGGCTTACAAGTTTGATCACTTCTGATGATCTTACCCTGTTAGGAGTAACATGTTTAGACTAGGTAAGGTCTGCTATGTTAAGAGATTTAGCAACACTGTTTAATGTGCACTTGGTTAAGAGATTTACATAGGATTGTTAAATCCACCTTCTTAAAGGATTTCTTCTATTTGCTAAACTTGTTAGAATGTAGTCAAAAATACTTGTTGACCTAAAGATATGCAATCCTGAATTGCTGAATACAGATCCTTTAAGTTCACATGTATAATTTATCACCTATAGCGATTGATTAATACCTATATTATGCTCGGTAGCCTTGAATCTAGTTCTTGATAACCGATTTCATCTTTTGCTATCATTCTGCATAAAACTCTTAGTTTGATCCATAGATGTGCTCCTCGGCTACAATCATCATCACATCATCTTGTTCTGATTGATTACACATCTATTTATACATTGGATTGACCTATTTTAGGTTTCACACATTACAATGATAACTCTATGATTAAAGGTTTACAACTTGACCTTGATCTCCTAGTTTGCATGTTTACAATCAGTTAAACTGATTAAAATAATTACATTTGCTTTGCTTTTCCCTCAAGAAATGGTTTTAAAGATATGCTTTAAAGCTAAATATAAAACTTAAGTGTTTTATCTAACGTGTAAGTCAGATCCACATTTCTCAAAATAAAACTATCTCTCGGTAGATTGGTGCTTAGTTTTCTCTGTAGTCTTTCCTTGGTGATGTCTCTATAGACATTTTGCTTCTCAGTTTGCTTTGTCGACTGACTGTCGGTGTTCACTGTGAACATGTTTGTTGAGTTCCTCTGTGAACATGTTTGTTGAGTTCCTCTGTGAACTGTGTTGTTGGTTTACATTGTAACCTTTCTGTCAGTGATAGTGCACTTAGCATTTTTGGTGACCTTTGTGAACTTGTATGTCAAGTTGCACTATAAACTATCTTTCGGTGATCATGTTATCGACGGTTCCAAAATTGTTTCCTTTGTATACTAATGGCAAAATATGATCATCACTCATCCACTTTTTGTTTTAGGGATGCTGGTTTTAGGAATTTCTGGTTAGGACATTCTTATTGTTGGGTCCATTATATTCTCATTGTAAAAGACCTTGTGGTCCATTGTAAGGTATATGTTTCTTTATGTTTTAACTTGTTATTGCATCAAGAACTTAGTATTTGTGCTGAATAACCACCTTGTCTCTCTTTACTTGTTTATTTGAACATGTGGATTTAATTTATATATGATTTCTTTGTATTTTTATGAATAAAATAAATTTTTATTATGTTATAATTGTGGAGGTCCCTACATTAATCATCTTTACCTGTATGCAAAATAGATGTCAACTATGATAAATGGAATACTACTATCAATAAGTCAGTAAATCTATCTAAATGCAACCCAATAAAGAATACAAATATCAAATGAAGTAAAAGAACAAACTTTACCTTCACCTACTCTTTGCAGCTTGTCCCCATTGTCCTCCTAGCTTTGATTTCTTGATGTTTGAGCTCTCAGAATTCCAATGAAGCTCCTTAGTCAAGATGTCACCAAAGTGTGGATATTTGAGTGAATGTAATGCAAAAATGCAACTAGATGGATGATGGAATGGTGTGGAAATGCTTGAATGCTTGAATGTAATTGCTTGAATGCTTGATGGCTTGAATGCTTGAATGCTTGATCACTTGAATGCTTGAATACTTTATTGCTTGATTACCTATTAGATCACAAAAGGGGAATGAGGCTCCTTTTATAGGATTTTGGAGGACCTAAGCCTAGGTGGCACGATCCTAGGGTGGAGATTGAAAGGTGGAAGATCCTAGGGTTACTATTGACTTGGTTGAAGGGGTTGAGAGAAAGGGGGATATAGTTGGAATGTGAGAGGAAGAATAGGGGGGATGTTCCTCCTACATTAACATAAAGGAGAAAAAGGTGGAAGGGAAAGACACATGTCAAGTGTCTCACAAAGAACATGGAGAGGAAAGAGGAAGGACTTATTCCTCACGAGGACTCTTAGTACAAGTGTCCCATGAGTCATTTTAGACTCTTAGAGGTGGCTTGAGAAGCTCCTTAGGCATAGGTATTGCCTCTTGACTTGGTGTAGGGAAAGACATGTGGTCACAAGACCAAGTCTTATGAGGCCACATAGCCCTTAAGAATAGGACATGTGTGGGTGAGGATAATGATTAATTATTAATTATTAATAATTAATTATTAATTATTAATAATTAATTATTTTAGCCAAGGTGATGTGTCAAGTGAATAGGTCTATGAGGTGGACTAGGAAGCTTAGTCATATTTAGTGATTGTGTATTTAATTAAATCACTTTTAATAAGACTAATTTAGAAGACTTAGGATAAGAATAACAGACTATAGTGAATTTACCTAATAAATTGAATAATTTATTAAATAAATAGAAGAAATAGACATTAATTAAATAATACATATTTAATCAATTCATCAAGTCAATATTAATTAAATAATAAATATTTAATTAATTGATTAATCAACGAAGCCATTTTTTAGTGTGTACATTACCCAATTGTATGTCTTAAGCTCAACAATATGTGAACTTTTGAGAGAGTGTTTGTTTGGTTTTTGGTCCGATGACCAAAGTGTGTTCCTGATGGCCTTTTCATGGAGCAAAATTTTTACCATTAGACCTTTATGGTACTTATGAGATTGATTATGACTATGAGCTTAGGGTAGGTAAGCTAAGTGTATAAGGGGAGAGTGACTTGCAATGAGGGTGGGAACCCTAAGAGGTTGCTAGGGTAACTCATTATAAGTTATTTAATAAGTGATACTTGTTAGAGTAATAAGATATTTCACTTATTAATTAAATCATTTGATTTAATTATTAAAATCACTTATTAATTCTTTTATTAATTATTATCATGCAACCTAGTTATTTCCTTTTTAAGAATTTTGATCTCCTTTATAAGGATTGATCTATTTGTAATTTATTATTCCCTTTTTGAATGAATATTTCATCTTTCAGATCATTCTTTGTTGTGTCTCCATTCTTTGCTTTTGTGACAGGTTTTTGCTATAGTGGATCTTGGTGATAGAATTTTATGAATTCTAACATGGTATTATAGCATTGTTGTTGAAGCTCGTTCTTAAGTTTTTGAAGTTTTTTTTTAGCGTTGAGGGTTTCAAGTTTTTAGAGTTTTTGTGTGGATTTGGGGGTGAGTTTTTTTTTGGAGCACTTTGGGCACAAATCAACCTCACAGTTGCGCTCGAAAGGCCCAAAAAACCCTATTTCCATATAAGGCACGTCCAATTTGGACATAGTTGCATGTTGGGGCAATTTTTTTTTCCTATAGGCCTATTTTTGGCACACATCCCAAAAAAATTGAGCAGGTAAATTTTTATTTATTTAAAAAATGCTTTCTTGGATTTAAAAAAAAAAATTTGAAAAAACACCCTGAGTTCTTTTTTAAAAGTTTAGTTAAAAAAAACTTTTTGGAACTGTCCCCACAACATGGGACCCACTCAAGGCTATCCCCACCGCATGGGAACCCCCCAAGGCAGGGACTACCTCAGCCACCCTGCCTGAGGAGCACCCCTGCGCGCTCTGGCTGCTCCACCCTGCACTCGCACCCGTGCGCCACCCACCCTGCGCTTGCATGCCACCACCCCTCGACGAACCCCACTCCGTCTGCGCCGCGGTCACATGCATGACCGAGAGCTCTGTCGGCCAACCCCTTGTGTGCACCATATGACCAGGGGCCATAATATATAAGCCCTAGGGGCTCTAATTTTTTTTTAAAGCCCTTTTAACCACTAGTTGGTTTTTTGGCTCTAACTGGAGCAAACAAAGGCCTTTTTTGGACTTCCATATATCGTCAGAAAGCTCTTTCTAAGATGAAGATTTTGGTAGGGGTTTCATTTTCATATTTTTCTATTTTATTGGTCTTTTTTCCATTCAAAGTGGATACTTCTTTTTTTCACTCTCGGGCCTCTACAATATGCATACAGACTCTACTTTTTGCTCACAAATAGACATTGGAAAGCTCTTGACGAGCTCTCTTTAGATTAGAGGTTATTTTTTTGAGAAATTTTATCAGGTATTTTCCCATTCAATATAAATCATTTATTTCCCTGTATCTCCTTCTATCTTTTCATGTTGTACTGGGGTTTGGTATTTTGCTTTGTGGGGGGTGTTTTCTTATTTTTTGTCATTTATCTCAGAAAAAATACAATAATAAAAAACACAAAATACAAACCCTTATGCATCTTTTGTCTAGTTCTGAAAGATAACTAATAATTAAACAGTTAGAGTAGTGCAACATGACAGATTCAACATCGGTTGAGCTTCTCATTCCACATAATTTCCATTTGTGGAAATCCTGTATGACTCAGATTCTTAGGTCATGAGGGTTATGGTCTTGTTTGAACACCATTCAGTCACTTTTGACTCTTCCTTACAAGATCATGCAGCACAGGAACACGATGGATGAGGCCATGGGTGTGATTTCTCTACGTATTTAAGAAATTTTACTCTTACATCTTGATAGTTGCGATACTCCTCTTGATATGTGGGAGAAGTTTTAGACTCTCTTTGGCACAGTCAATAAGTTCAAGGAACTTCAGATTGAGGCAAAATTGACATCTTTGGGTCCTGAGTCATTTCCTTCTATTCAGTATTTCTTGATGAAATTTAAATCTATCAGGTCTATCTTATAGGGTTGTGAAAAGAATAAGACAGATACATAGTGCATTTACCTTATTCTTTCTAAGCTTCATGGTCCCTTTCAGATATTTTCTTCTACCTTCCATTCTACCATGGATGCTTCGGGTCTACGATTTACCATATCTACATTTGATGTGTTTTGTGATCGTTTGACTTTTGAGCAAGAAAATCTATCTCAACTTGATTCTCTCATAGGATCAAATAACCAAGCATTGGTTGCCCAAGCATCTAGGGGAAGCAAGAGCAGAAACAAAAGTCACAGACCAAAAAGTCTAGGAAGGATTTTAGTTCTAAGCACTCCCTTGGCCCACCTTCTCCCAAGGAGGAAAAATTGAAGACTAAAATATTTGTGTTCTTATTGTAAAAAGCCCAATATTGATGAGTCTCATTGCTATGAGAATAAGATAGATGAATATGCATTTTTTTTTTTGATTTGATAGATCTTCTTAGGAAGAGAAACATTGATTCTTCTTCTTCTTCATCATCATTCCAGACATATGGACAAGACAAAGGAAAGGGTCATGCATTGTGTGCAACCGTTGGTCCACGGTCTTCTAAATGGCTATTGGATCTAGGTGCTTCACACCATATGACAAATTCTCAGAATATATTCTCTTCTTTTGAGGATTCTCCTACCCCACACATTTTGATAGGGAATACCACTATTATGATTGGATATGGGAAAATTTCTATTGACATTAATGATGGTACATTCAATGACATACTATGTGTTCCATCTTTGTCCTCTAACCTTCTCTCTATCTATCAGATTACTCACAATAGGACAGGGAAGACGATTGAGTTCACATGAGATTCAGTGCACATCAGAGATAATGAGACAAAAAATATTGTTGCAATAGGGACAATTGATCATTATTCCTGCATGTACTCTTTCTCTCATGTTGGTCCACCATCTCCATTGTTGGAGACTAGCTCTCTTTTTTTTTCACGAGAGCTTACTAAGGTGAAGTCTGGTCACTTGAACTTATGTGTTGTTCCTGACACCAGTGTTGTGACTTCTACACCTCCACCTCATGTTGAGTTTACATTTTTTCAACATGATTGCTCTTCAAAATTGTCTGACATTATCGCTCCATGCATCTAGCCACCTACTACAGTTGTTGAGGACATATTAGAGGATATTAATCTCCTCTCAGATGATATATTCAACACATCTATTATCCCAGCTTCATTGGAGATTCTATTACATGATTCTCATGCATTATCTTTTGAGCATTGACTAGGGCTTCTAGTTTCATCCCACATTCAACGATTTACTCTTCTTTGTCCATTTCCTTTGTTTCTTCTGCATTGGAGCCACATTGGTATGATCATCGACATTGGGGTCTATCATTTTTTGTGGGTGGGGGGGGGGNGATCCTCTCTCATGGGGGGGTTGGTTGTACCTATGGTTTTGAGACAATCTCTTGAGACATTGTATTTATGCATGCTTTTTCCATCTCTTTTTGGAGTAGAGTTTTTCCCATGTGGTTTTCTATATTTATCCACTTTACAAAGATTTGGTTGTGATTGGGTACCTGATCAGGCCACGTTGTCGGGACCTATTTCCTGCTTTCAGTAGTTGTTTCTAGGTTTTAGCTACTCCCTAAGTTTATCTTAAGGGGGGTGTTAGAGTAATAAGATATTCCACTTATTAATTAAATCATTTGATTTAATTATTAAAGTTACTTATTATCTCTAGTTTACTTAAGCTAAACTTTAGGCATATAATAATTAATTCTTTTATTAATTATTATCATGCAACCTAGTTACTTACTTTTTAAAATTTTAATCTCTTTTATAAGGATTGATCTCTTTGTAATTTATTATTCCCTCTCTAAATGAATATTTCATCTTTCAGAGCATTCTTTGTCATGTCTCCATTCTTTGCTTTTGTGACAGGTTTTTGCTATAGTGGATCTTGGTGATAGAATTCTATGAATTCTAAAAATAACATAATACACTATGGGGTTTTAAAATGAATTAATAAGATGTTTGTATCCCCCGCCCATGTCTTCAGTGCTTTTATGGGCTAGGATGGGAGTGGGAGGAGATACTTGATTGAGGTCTTGCATAGTTAGTATCCTTATTTGTACAAGAGGTTACTGATACCGCATAGAGTCACTAGGGGGATAGGATCTAGAGAGACTGTTAGGGTAACTATATAGTTGGATCATGTGATTACACTTCCCCATATACATTTTAGGTTTCCTACGTGTGTTGGTTGCCTCTGGATTTATAATTTTTACATGTATAGTTGAGTTGTACTTTTGAGATAGAGAGCTTTCAGGATCCCTTGTTTAGTCCTACTTTATGATTGGTTTGTATTTTAAAGTCGAGTGGATCTATTGTTATCTCCTCAACACGATGGGAGTGGACCATTTAGGTGCCACAAGGACGGGTGGTAGCGATCCTTTACCATTGGAGATCTCGACGTCCTTGGACCATTGTTGGATGATCTTGTAGTAGTTGTACTTCTTATGCAACATTATTGGAGACTTGCTCTTATCTTTCTTAGGTTGTTTATCATTTCATGTATTAGTATATCGGTTGTGTTACTTGTGAAATAATGTATTGCACCTTGTATTTGATTATTATTACACATCGTATAACTTGTGTAGCGGATGTTATTTCATTGGATATACCTTATGGTATCAGATGTAATTATATAATTATTTATGAGATGATGTACTTGTAATCATTGTGTATTTTAGAATATTTGTATTTATCTATTAATTAATTTATGAGTAATTCATACGTCAAGGAACCCTTGAGAATTATAATCCACGTTAAGTCTACTTTTATGAGTGTGTTTTGTGTTTCACTGTAATTGCTTTCATTTTATTGTTCTTATAATGTAAACTATTAAAAAAAATATTCTATAAACTTAGCTTCATGTATAGGTTAATTTCTCTAGGATTCCCTAGCAGGGTGTTACACCAATTTGCAAATCCAAGAATTTGTGAAGGCAACCATAATCTTCCCATCATTCAAGTCAACAATCAAGTCAATTACAAGAATCTTCATAGGCATCCTTTAAAAGATGACCAATTGTTGTGTTTGACTTGGGTACCTCCACTTTCTTACTTGTATATATGCAATCTTATTTTGTACATTAAAACAAACTCTTTATTGAATAAGTTAGGCTTAGCTTGTGTTCTTATAACTTGTGGTTTGGTCTCTGTTTTTTTTTATCTTAGCTAATCCCAACACCACACATGGAAGGACAATTATTTTATCCTACCTTCTCACTTTATTAACTTTCCTATATATGCAAGCCTACTTTGTACATTTTGCTCACTTTCTATTCAATCATTCAATTCTTGTACTGCATTGTTGTTTTTAACTTCTTAAATTGAGTATGCATTTGCTTGACTTGTGTGACTCATTGATCCTAGTATTCAATAAAAGATCTTGGTAAACATCAACACCTTTCCTTGAGCTAACTAAACATACATTTGATGTAATTTTATGTCATGTGTTGATATTTAATGCATTCATTTTAATCCTCTACTTTGATTTAGTGTAATACAAAGACTAAATTACTTACAATTAGGTGCTTACCTAATATTTTTAATATTATTTAATTTATTAAGATTGATTTTGATAAAAGTTCCATGTAATGTAATGATATTTCTTTAAGGTATTTATAAAAAAAAATCCTTAAGCATTTAGATAGAGTAGAGTAGAAGATTACATATCATGTAGAGACATAATATACAACAGGGTAAAAGCACAAACCCGTGTCACACTTTAGGCTAAGCAAACAAACAAATTCGACCAAAACCATTTCAACCGGAAGGGTTTTGGTCAAACCAATGTGGCAACCACATAGTGTTCTTGTGGCAGGGGGTTTTCGGCTGAAATAATTTTGGCCGAAATAGTTTGGACCGAAACCCCATAAGTATTTTTAAGCCAAATATGGTAGAAGAGACAATATTTGGCTTATATGTACTCATGGGGTTTCAACCAAACCTGTTTTGGCTGAACCAGCTTTGTCTGAAGTAGGTTTGGTCGAAACCCCTTAGATGGCATCCTATGTGGCAACCAAACCAACAAAATTTTCAAAATTAAAAAACTTCTGACTTCTGCAACTAATTTCTCCATCAAAACTACACTTTCTGAAAAAAATTAAAAATACCCTTTTGTAGAGTTCAGACCCAGGAATATGCTCATATAATTTTTATATTATTTTGATTAGATTTGTAATATATTATAATGACAAAATACTGCAAGTAGGTATTTTAACATTCAAGAAGACGTTGATTCAGAAAAAAGAAAAAAAAAATAGTAAATCATATCATAATTTTTTAAAAAATATATGGTTCACTAGAGGAGATAGTCCTCTTCAAGAATATGTAATTTGATTTTTGATTGGGATAGATTTGATAGGGAAAATATGGTGGGAGATGAAAACTGCTGATTTCGGGTAAGTTGGACTTTGAATTGTTATAACAGAGAAAATATACATCAAAAACTAATGTTTCTTTTTTCCTGCATTGGATATATATGTTGTCTATAACATATTGTGAAATAAGAGGAAAAACAAATTATTTACATATAGTTTTTTGGTGGGAACTAGACCCCCTGATTTTCAACAATTGAAAAATTAGGTTTAAAAATTTAAAAATATATTAATTCTTATTCAAAAAATTTATTAAAAATAATAGGCATAAAATTCATCAAGTTTTACACATTTCATCAATTTACATCATCTTCAAATTCTAAACAGAAATGCCACTTTTATGTTGTCGAAGTTTAACAGTTTTGGTGTTGTTAATCTTTTCCTTTATAAAAGTGACACACGTTTGTGCTTTTACCCAACACTACATATTGCTAAGACAAATGCAAGGCATAAGTATGAATTTGCAATTGTCAATTTATCCTAGATCGATGAATGTTTCCTTTCGATAGGACATAGATCTCACACAAAATTCCAACCATCTTACTAACATAAAGCCATATAGATCCAAATTTGATATTAGACATTTTAAAATCTAATCGTTCTAACACCATTCTTTAATTATCAAGCATACAACTCTTCATCTTATATAATTAAATATAATTTTTTTTTATTGGTGAATATACATTTTATTAATAATTAAGTTTGGATTTACAAAATTCAAAGTCTCAGACAAGATGATTTAGCCCCCATGGACTCTTCAAACTGACCTTCATACCATCATTACATAGTTTCTGCAAATGCTGCATATCACTGCTCCTGTCTATCTATCTACACACACACACACACACACACACACACACACACACACACACACACACACACACACACACACACACACACAGGTCTCTACAAAAAATTATCTGCTACCCCTATCTATATACAAGTTGACCAAACCCTAGACCAAAGTGGCACCCCATTGCACCCATAAACATACAAAAAGACCATCAATGCTCAACTCATAAATTATTAGTATTTGCATTCATCGATGAGCATTTCAACAGAAAACTAGATAGACAGAAAGTCAAAATGATAAAATCACACTCGGGGGGAAGAAGGTCCATCTTCACGGTATGCAACTTGGCATTCTGTATGGTTCCTTTTTGCATTTTTCCTCGAATGTTGCCTTGCTCTCTGCCCTCTACCATGACCACCCCTCATACTTGGTCTTTATCTCCTTCCTCGAGCAACCCCTTAAGCACTATTTCCCAGTCTTCTTCTTCTTGCCACCCTTTCCTCTTCACCAATTTCTTGCACTCCATCATTACTAGCTTCAGGAACCCTCCAGTAATCTGCAAGTTGGTATTTGAGAACAGATTTGTCAAACACCTCTTTGTTTTGCCCTGAGGCAAGGACCCTCTCCCAATTTGAAGTATAGTCACAAAAAATTCTCCACATCTTTTGGGCATCCATTTTCCTTGCATGTCTATTTACCCCCGCCCTCCAAAGTATGAAAGGATGCAGGTTTGGTGGATAACCTGAGACATGAATCCATTCCCCCTTGTCAGTGTTGAAACCCTGGCCAGGCACCACATATTATAACAAAGCTTTGAGCCCCTGTCTCCATTCCCCCTTCACACATCTACACACCACCCTCCTCACTCTGTTAATTGCAGAGAATTCAAGTCCTGAGTATAGAACATAGAGGATATATTTGTGTTGGCTCAAAATTTGTAGGTAGCAATCAAATAGCTGATGCCCACTAACCTCGCAACATGATCATGAAGAATGGGTCATTCGTCGTGAAAACATGCTTCAACCTTTATGTGAGGACCCAACTCCAAAAGGCCATTTGTTGCTTGGATGACTTGAAGTTGAAGTTTGCCTCCATCTTGCGAGCCTTCACCCCACACTACCACCAAACGAAATGTAGGTGCTTGTTGAATGCCAACACATCTATACTCCATTCATGTAGAGTGAATAATTACTCACCATCCTCTCGATCTTTCCAAATATATGCCCACATTCCTTGGTATTTAATGCCCATCACCTCAAATCAATACTATTGTCCTTTGTCGATGGTATTTCAAAAATATCACCGCCTCTTTGCATCATCGACCCACATCATCATTCTGTTGTCTCACTTGCTTTATCATCTCCTGCTTAAGTGTATCACCAATGCTCACATAGCATTACTGAGGGGTCAAATTGACTGCCACTTTGCAGAGGGAGTCTGCCAAGGTGTTGCCCTCCCTATAGATATGAGATAATTTGAAATTGCAAAAACACATCAATTTTTTGTGTATGATAGAGATAATTTTATCAATCTTCCAAACATGTGACTTGCCCGTAGCAATAATATTGATAATAATTTCAGAGTCTCATTCCAAATGCAAGTGCTCCACATGAATACTTTTTGCCATTTCTACAACTAATAATGTTGCCCAGGCTTCAACTTCATTGTTGGTACCCTCCTCTATTTTTTTTTGATTCCATAGCCCAAACTTCCTTTTACAACTCCATCAAAGTTGAGTTTGATCCACCCTTAATTAAAAATAATATTATTAAACATCATATTTTTAAATATATATTTAATTAACACTTATTTTCTTGCATTTAAAAACAAGTGCCACGTAGTGGCCTGCACTTGCCGTAAATAGTTACAATTATATATGTAAATTTAATTTTAATTTTATTATAAATATTATATACATTTTAATTAATAGTTCTTTAATAAAAGTAAAATTAATATAGATTAAAAATCAAATAAGAAACTTTGTATAGAATTTGAAAAATAATATTTAATAAATTATGTTTGTATATATTGTAATTTCATTTGTATAGTTGTAATTGTAAAAATTTAAAATATAGTTATAAATTATAAATGTAAGGTAGAATTTAAATAATAATATATAAAAAGATAGTGAAATATTAAAATTATATAATATAGCATATATGATATAGTACTTTTATATGATATATTATAGAATAATATATATTATATATTAGAAATTGTAATAATTATTTATAGCATATATATATATATATATATATATATATATATATATATATATTAAAAATATAATATAGTAATTTTTTTAGAATAAATAATAATTATATATTATAAATAATTAAATTTTTTTAATAAAAATAACATGTTTACATTATAAAATATAAAATATAAAATATAATATCTCATAAATATACTATATTGTAAATTAAAAGACCAACTTCAAAATAAATTAATTGATATATAAATTATATATTACAAAACTATGTGAAAAAAACAAATTTGGGAAGCCTCGGAAAAAAGGGGTCTTATAACACGAAATCAATTGAACCAATCATAATTGAAAAAAATAATTTATAGATTATATTTAATTCATAAAAAAATATTTAAACTTTACAAATAGTTGAACAAGAAAAAAATAATAATTTATGATTGGTTGATTGGTGTAAAACTACTATTCGTGCACAACCGAATGCAATAGTATATTACCTATGGCAAGTACAAAAAAACCTAGGTTAACCCCTTAGAAAATATTCATTTCCTTTTCAATAATGTTTAAATTTGTGCGCTTCCCACCCATAAAAATCACTAGAGAAAACTAATTAATCCTTAAACTCCCCTTTGAAATTTACGAGGTGATAATTAGTTAAAGCTCAAAAACATTTCACTTATATGCTACTCATTAAATTTAAGACAAACATCTTAATAAAATAACAACCATAATATTTCACAACCTTTCCACAAATAGCTTAATGTAATAACAATCATAACATTTCAACATTGTGTAGCAATGCTTAAATTGTAATTTTGCATAGCAATATTACAATTAGACTTGCTGTGGAAAATATCTCCTACTTATTGATAGGTCATGAAATTGATAAAAATGTTGATTTTAAAAATCTGAATGTAATTACAATTAAAAATCAATTTATTTTTAAATCAATTTATTTTAAAAGAAGTTAATACTAATTTAAATTGATAATTTTTTTTAAATCAATTTATTTTAAAAGAAGTTAATACTAATTTAAATTGATAATTTGCTAATCGCGTGAGTTAAAAGGCGGCCTTAAAAGGCTAGGGTTTGCAAGAGTTCGAAGGTTAGAGAGTTTTTCGAGCCACAGAGGCGGAGCAGGGACAGCGAAGAGGAAGAGCCAAAATGCCGTCCCACAAGACTTTCATAATCAAGAAGAAGTTGGCCAAGAAGATGAGGCAAAACAGGCCCATACCTCATTGGATTAGGATGAGGACTGATAACACTATCAGGTACAATGCAAAGCGCAGGCATTGGCGCAGAACAAAGCTTGGTCTGTGATACATGTGGCATTATAGGGTCAAAGTAGTCAATCTGGCGATTCTTATAACTTGGATATATCGTGGTTCAGGTTATTGTTTAAGAACTAAGTGATATTTGATCGATTCTATTTTGAGCTTATTGTAAAGCTTAAAATGAGATTTTGGTTTTATGTTGGACCTTTATCTGTTTTTCAATCTAATTATCTTTGGTAACTACTATTTAGCTTATATTTGTTTCTGACAGTCAATTAGTTGCATCTGTATTACTTTTTTCTTAGAAAAAAAGTTTTTCTAGGGTTCAAGGGTTCTCTGTCTTCAACCATAATTTACCATGGGATAAATTAAACGTATTCCCTTTTCTTTATGTGTTTAGCATGGGATTTTTGATGTTTTCTGATTATAGTGAAGATCATATGATCCATGCCGGAATAAAATGTCTTTTCACGCAATGCCAATACTTGAATGGAGTGGCAGCGTTCAGACAACCGCAGAGCAGGATCCAGAGATAAAGGTCTTCCCATGCGCTCTGTTTACTATTTCCATGCCCACATTTTAATAGTAAGTTATGCCATTCTTTTATTGTATGCGTCGTAATGCGTGACTTACCTTGTTACATTTGTGGGTTGATAATATTTTGTAAGTTGTTTGTCAATTATTTCATTGATGGATTTATGGGTCGCTATATATATTATTTTGCTGTTGAATTCCTTATACGAGTTAGTTGTTAATGCACCAACTCAATGGCATTAAGGTAAGTGCTTTCAGCGCCATTAAGGCTAGGGTTTTACTTTCAGGGCTTTAGTTGTTTTGGGGTTTTCAGTGGAATCGGGGTTAGGAGAACTGTATCAATTTGGAGATTGCTATAAGATATGTTTATTGCCATTAAATTCCTTGTTTACTATCAATATATTTATCATTAAGGGTAGGTTTTGTAGTGTTAGTGTTAAGGTTGTATCTTAGGGATACTTTCTGACGAGATCCCAACAGCTCTGAATGCTTAGTACTGAATGGAAAAATATAGAGTGCTCTTTAATGTCAACATATCTCGATGTTTGGGTTCCTATTGGCAATCACCTGCATGGTATGACTATGTATCAATCTTAGATATCCAGGCAATCTCCAGGGTCTCCCAACTTTTAATTGTTGGATTTTAAGGGCATCAGGCATAGATGTTTGCAAATAATGAGACTTTTTAAAATGTAGAGAGAACTCGATGTTAGTTATCAGATTTAGCCTTCTGAAATAGCTCTGAAAATGACTTGCTGTGCCCAAGATGAAAGACAAATTAGAAACTAGCAGTTGGAGAGAGCACCATCGCTTGGATGATCTTCCTCTGAATTTTATAGGTACAACTCCCTCGTATGATATACTTTAGATTTTGTGGTTATACTTTTAACCAGAAAACAGAATAGGCAAACTGACACCTGCACATAACCATGATATAGATGCGATGATGAATTCAGATTTTAAAGGGGAACAAAGATAAATGACACAAGGGTCACCCACTCAGCATCCACAAGAGATGATTAGGAAAATAACAGCTATTCCTTTTAGTTGATGTGAATATTGAAGACTCAAAGTTCATATAACAAACACACCCATGATTTGATATAACAGGCGAAAACATCTAAGAATGATTGCAATCACAAAGGAAAATGACAATTAAAAAGGAATACATGTGAACACAAAGTTTCAGAGTCTCCTTTATTTCCCCGACAACATTAGAGTGTTCGAAGATTTTGTATCTCTGCATAATAGACCATGTTTCCCCTCAAGGAGTACACTGATATCTTCACTTTTTACAATGCTAAAACCAAAATAACTCTTTCCGAGCACAGGCTTCAGAATTCTGATCCCCTCTGTCTTTCAATTGCATATTTAAAAGAATCACCGCGAGGCGTTTTGGTTTCAGAATTGCTTCTTGGAAATGAAATTGCTTTTCCCGAAATAGTTACAACTTAAACTTTATGATAAAATGATGTGTTTTGGTTGATGGTTTCATTTCCATCTTCTACTTGTGCTCACCAATGTATGCACTGTCACATAAGAATCCACATCCATATGACTGAATACGGGCACAGTTCCTGGTTAACACACACGACCCATATCATTTCTTAAAAGGTCTACAATCATTAAGTTTTCAGCTTGATCCTTCGTAGGTTTGGCTTCGAATCTGCCATTATGATCCAAACGTAAGAACCTTCTCTGGTGGAGATGAAAAAATGCATTACATTTTCCTTTCCACTGCTGCTGTATTGCGGAAACTCATTTTTCATTTGCAATGCTACATCTTTTACATCTGCAAAAATATCTTGCCATCTTTACAAACCAATTCTACAATTGCTTCGATGAGTGATCTTTAGGATCATCCTGCATCAGTGTTCAGGATCAACAAAATCTGGATTTGGACATTGTGTAGAAACAAGATACAATGCTCCTGGGTAGCTGGAAATTATCAAACGAAATGATGTTATCGCATTGGTGGAGACAAAATATACATTCATCAATCCAAGCTCCAAAGCACAACCAAATAAACAGTCTACAAGCTTGCTGTTGATTTCAAGGCCAAGATAATTCAGATCCTCATATATTCAAATCATTCTCAAGGCAAAAAACCCATTACTTTACATTCCTTGAGCACAAAAGCCAATTTTGTTCAATGAATCTGGTCTGATTTCAAGAGGCCTTCAACCTTCTGGGATACATTCAGCTTCAAAAACTTGTATATGCTCACAAGAATAGGTAGCATTTGTACACCAAAATTCTTTAGGAAGAAGCACTCTAACATTTCTTTGCTTTGCAATGTCCAATAATTCCATACCCTGTTGTCGAACATACTTCTCTAGAAGATAATGGGGAAATGGACAACCCTAGAGCACTCCAAATTGTGAAAGACATTGTTCCTATTAACGCAATTGTATCACATTTACAAAGAAGAGATTGAATATCATAGATTTCTCCAAAATTTTAACTCCAACAATAGCAATGAATGGATGCTCAGGTTTCTCTATCATCCTTGTCAACAAAGACATAATGTTTGCAAGGTGGAAACTTGCAATATTGGCATAAGTAAACCGACCAACACCAATAGTGCATGCAAGAACTCTGTGAGAGTCACTAAATGTATCATTAACAAGAATGTCAATTTTAGCTGAGAGATTCCCCAGAAGAAGAATGTCCCTTTTGAATTGTAGTTTGTCGATATATTGTTACACTTTGAGGGATGTCTTAGTCTTAGTGCTTAACTGATATGATTCAAGGTCTCCTCGCTTTTACAACAAATTTCTTTTATTTGATACTGTGATACTGTGATCAATGCATTAGCTTGAAACTTCGAAAGCCAATTCAACAAATTCCCTTTGTGCGGTGAGTGATGTCAAAGAAGCGAAGGGGTTTGGAACTTGTTGTTGGGCCTGAAACAGGTTCATGAATTGTCATATTTGCTAACACCGATTTTCAACGGATTCAATTTAACATAGTAGTCGAGGAGTTGGACAATTTTGGAACTTTTGTACCTAGTTGGATGTTTGGGGGGTTCACGAACCGTTGTAATTGCTGACTCAAAAAGAATTGTTAAAGTCTTTTCGATAAGCCTGTTTGTGTGTGTTTTCTATAGGTACCTCTTCTTGTTTTTTATGAAATGTTTACACACCCTATGCTTCACATTCTACATGCATATTGGCCAGGTAAAGTTCTATAATCAATTTTGCTCAGAAGAAAACTTAGAAAAGTAAAGTATAGAGCATCCTTTGACCACAGACTTTGGTTCCGAACCAATATTGGCTGCCATTGAATGTCTCAGGATAGGAATTCTTTGATACATTCTTTGAAATTGTTCTTGTACTATTCCTTGACAATGGCAAGGGCCACAAACTTGTAAGGAACTACCATAAAATATAAACCACCTTCCACATCTTAAAAATTCCCTCTTATCTTAGATGAAACTAATAAGAGATGTGATTGTACTCAAGTGCTTCTTGTGAATACTCTACGATTGCTTGAACATAGGTGGCAGTTTAAGAATTCCCCTACTTGGACAACCTATATAACCAGGAGAGGGCGAGCATCATCTGGATGAATACTTCAAATTTGTGAATCTCCACGATGGGATGCTTAAATGCTCTTGAATGGAGTTTATGATAATATTGCTCATGCATCCGGATAAAATAACTTTCTGGGATGTGCTAATTTTTGATCCAATAGATTTACTCAAAGATTTAAAGATGTAAGAAGTGGCAACTCCAAAGGATTGAACACCTTATTTGAAAGACTATGGAGAGATTGGTTTGACAAATCAACTTCTGTCACATCTTTCAAAGGGGGATGCTCTTTGTTCTGTAGTAACAGGTTTCTCTGCTCCATAAATACCAGCATAGAATCCAAGCGCCCATTGACTGTAATTGTGAGCGAGTTGAGAATTATAGATCTCCAACTGAGGTAAAAGTTCCAATAAAATATTTCTTAGAGCAGTACCACGATGTTTTAAGACAGGGTTTTCATTTAACCAAAGAGCTTCTAGTTGATTGAATCCACCAACTGTTTGTATAACCGCTTCAATGGTCTATAGTTTGTTATACCTAACGTCAACAAGATTTAGTAGCTTGGAAGCTTAATCTAAGGAACGTAGCATTTCATCATCAATCTGAAGATCCTCCAGCTTCAACTACAGAACATCTCTGCCTTTCATCTTTAGCTTTGCACAGTTCTCTATCTACTATATCTTGAGTATTTTCTTTAGCTTCAATACTTGACTTTTGCTCACCTTTACCGATGACATTTTCACAAGCCTCTAGATCAAACTCATCTGTTACACACATTAAAGTAGCCATTCTTTTAACTAATTCTGGAATTGGCATTGCATTCATTGTACTCATGTTATGGTGATCCTTCCAAATGCTGTTCTGATCTACTGATCACTGCTATTCTATCATGACTACATATATGATAATCTTATCAAGAGTTGCTACCTTCTGAGAATGAAATGATGTGCACATCATGACTGTCCTTATGGCTGCACCTTTCACACAATGACATCTCTTGGATCTTTATCTTGTAATGAAGAATAGTGATGCAGCTGAAAACAATGAAAATATTCTTATTTCTTATTTGCTATTTTACTGCTACATGACTCTGACTCCTCTGTGTTGAGGAGGCATCACTTCTTTTCAATAAATCATCAGAAGATATTAAAGTACATGTGCAATAATTAATCAGATCATAGGGAATATCATCCATGAGACAATGGCAGGTCCTGAAAGTTCAAATTGGCACTTTCTTGCATGGTATATTTGATGCAGCAAGCTATTGTTTTGAAAGCAGTCTTTCAATAACTATGGGCATTAGCGAAAGGGCATTTGGTGTAATGCCTAAGTTCATGTTGTAGGCACTTAGATGGTAATGATTCAAATCTTCTACAATACAAAAAAGAATCTATGGGCATTGTATGTTATATTTGATGTAGCAAATCATCTTTTTGGAAGGATGATCTAACAATATGGGAATGGGTTTTCCTCGATGGTATGTTTTATGCAGATTATATATTTGTAAGGAATTATCTATTTGTAAGAAATTACTCAACAAATATGGGTGATGAGCATTCTTGTATGGTGTATTTGATTCAGCAAATAATCTTCTTGAAAGGTATCATTGAACAAACAAGTAGGGGTATCAAGGATTTTTATGCTAAATAACATCTTTGTTGAAGGAAAGCATCTTTATCTATTAAAAGATGGCATGTTAGCCGATGTTCTTGACGCAGGATTCTTCAGATGGAATTACATTCTGAAAATGTAGTCCCCTTGGTGATTATCTGTTCAGTTCATCCTTAGTAAGTGTGTGAGACGAGAATGCAATCCTCTAATGGAACAATCGTTTTAGGTTATTTGAATATTTTGTTCTTGATATTTTTTTTAAATTTGGTTTATGCTGTTCATAAGTGCTCTGGGGAAATGAGTAATTGTATTTTCTGTCATACTCATTTTGAGACTTGTTTTCTCTTGGTCGGATATATTATTGTTACAAGATTGCAAATTGTAGAAGCTAGTTATAGTTGGAAAAGAATTATAGTTGTAAGCCTCAAAAAAGTTGACAATGTTGATCAACTGTTGTTAAAATATCAGCAATTAAGAACTATTAGGATGATTTTTAGTTTAAATTTCTTGAATCATCTAAGTTGCTGATTCAGGTATGCGTACAGATACGGGTACAAGAACTAGGTATATGGGTATGTGCAAAATATTTTATTGGGGTTTGGGTATGTTTGGGTACATGTGTGTGTGTTTGATAATATGATACTTCATCATTGATCAATGCCAAATGCCAAAGATAAATATTAAATGCCAATTGATAGTTCAAAAATATTCATACATGATATTATTCAAATAAGCCATATCATATATGTCTAGGTTCGGGATTCAAATGAAAATCATTACAATTACAATATTGACAATAAAAAATGGTAATCATTTCCTATCTTCAATGTAGTTCACCAATCATCAAAAGGATTATCAAAAAAATGATCATCTATTGCATTTTCAGCTGCTGATAGTTCAAGATCATTTGAACCCAAAGTGGTGCCACTCGCACTAGATGTGCCATATGTAGGTATCTCATCATCATCATCATCATCATCATCATCATCCATAGTGACTTTAGCACGATCCTCAATGGTTGCATCCAAGTTGGTACACGCAGTGGCCTCACAAAAGGGTTTTAGGGTTTTGAGCCAATAAAAGGAAAAAAAATCATTTTTTAAAAATGTTTTATGAGTCACTAAAAGTGATTGGCTTGTGGATGCACACGGACGCACTTTGGATGTGCCTAGATGTGCGGCTTGTGCATCCGACATGCATCGGGCACATCTACACCCCGGGATGTGCATCCGTACCGCATCCGCAACACACATTAGGACCGGAGTGCATCCGGATCCGATGCACACCAGCAGGGTGAGCATCTGGTAATCATGATTTTTTTCCCTTTGTAGAATTTTATTGCTGCCAAACGTAAACTGGAACTCAAACCTTGTGACATTACCCTCTACCACCATTGAAGCATTCCACATTGATGCTGATAATATTCCTAGAAATGTGTCCGTTTTCTTCCTATCTAATAGAATAGGAAAAAAACCCACTTTCAACCAAAGTCTGATGTATCCTTTGTAAATGACTGTAACATTCACAATGCTAGTATGCCTGAGAAGAAATCATTTGAGACATACCCCAGAAAATGAAAGGTTGTGAAGGCTCTAAGATGTTCAACCTATCATTCTCATGGGAAACCATTTGGAAGTTTGTGCACAGAACCCTAGAGCTAGCTTTGATATCTTAAGATACATTTCTTGAGACATGCTAATCCTTCTGGAGAGAAGTTCATCAAATCTTAATAACTTCTTCATCCTATGCTTTAATTGCTTAGTATGTGACCGGCTAAACAATAGATCACAATACAACCTGTTCAAGGGTTCAAGTTCAATGTTATATAATTCAGAACAGAGCAGAAGGGCTAGCAGTTTTATTAATAAGTTTTTGTTGTTATCATTGCATAGGGCATGATCAACTAATACAAATGTGTGATGACCCTATTTTTAGCAGGTTGTGACAGTGACTTGGTCAGCTCATCATCACGACCCTCGTGAGCTGATGCAGGGTTTTGAGGGTCCCAGCTGGCAGACTTGCTATTTTTAGTAAGTCTGGAC
>MU227966.1:3555859-3567830 GCA_018584345.1 Thuja plicata | reverse complement strand
ATGACACTACTCCTTTGATTGCTCAGCGGGGAGGCATGGTATCACTTGAGTCAGTTTTTGGTGAGCGCATAGCTGGTGATGATAGGCAGTTGGCTACGTCACAGTCACACGATGACCAATTATGGTTTTGAGGGGAGCAGTTGGATGCTACCTCCTATAGATATTATTGCCCGGAGTCATTTTTGGATCACCTTCTTGAGAGTTCAAAAATTCGTGAGGGGTCTTACCGAGCTTCTGAGGGTGTTCTCATCCGGGGTACAGGCGCGATCCAGCGTTTGGTGAGAGAGATTGTAGGTACTTTGACTACGATGCTCCCTCACAGAGAGTTTGAGGTTGGGTTTGTTGAGAGGGTCACCTAGGATCCTGTCCAACCTATTTTGCAGAGGTCGAACTTGGAGCCATCTCTGGGTTCACGACTAGGGAATGATGAGCCCTTGACTAAGAGCGGATCCTTTTATCGTCATTACATGGTGAGGAGTGCTCATTATTTTTCCTTCGATCCTCATGTTGACGAGTTGATGACACACATATTTGGATTGGCTCCTAGTCCTTATCATCTGTTATGGGATGGGCTCTTGCCATTAGCAATTGATGAAAGTTTTGGCTGCAAGTCAGTAGTAGGAGACTTGGAGAGCTACTGTGACTACAGAGATTATACAGTGGGCGGATATCCAGGCCCGGGTACAGTTTGGTACAGAGGTAGTCATCAGTATTGTGCAGAGGATCTACACACTCAATACAAATTTGTTGGGTGTGCTGGGGGAGTTCAGTATATCGGGGATCTGAGTCTCCCATACTTCTTGGTTTTTGATGATCCTGAAGTTCACTTCTTCCGGGATCCGGGCAGAGACAGATTTAGTACAGGAGTTTGGGTGAGCGGTTATTTGGGGTCTCTCTACAGAGTTATCCGTTTCACATTTTGGGTGATGCTACAGGAACCTACAGTTTTTGCCAGTAGCAGGGTATACGTTTTTCTGTGGGACCCAGGTGGATTGTGATGTTCTTTGTTCCGGTGATTGCTTGAGGACAAGCAATCTTGGGGAGGGTGGACTGTGATGACCCTATTTTTAGCAGGTTGTGACAGTGACTTGGTCAGCTCATCATCACGACCCTCATGAGCTGATGCAGGGTTTTGAGGGTCCCAGCTAGCAAACTTGCTATTTTTAGTAAGTCTGGACTTACTATTTTTAGTAAGTCAGTGGTTAGTTTCCACTTCTGACAGGGCAGTATCGGCAGTGGTCAGTTCCCCAGATGATATTCAGTTATGCAGTTCTTGGACTGGGTACTTACTATTTATAGTAAGTCTATTTTTGGCAGTTGCCATTTTTGGCAAGGTAGTGATGAGCATGTTGGTCAGTCAGTATGGCAGGTGTTGCAGGAATCGTCATTAGAATTATATTTGATAATTACTTGTATTAATTAATAACAATATGTTATTAATTAATAATAAGGCGATATTATAATAATAATAATACTTTATTATTATTATAATGTTTTGGAAGTTTATATTATGAAGAGCAGTTAACTGATGATGGTTTTTGGAAACTTTGGAGACCCAGAGATTATAAATACAGGCTCATTTGTGAAGTAGAGCATCGGATAATTGTCAGTTGCATTTTGATATGAATTTGGGAGAAGAAGCCAAGGGTTTCTGATTTCAGTTAGCCATTGGAGAGCGTCAATTCTTCAATGTTGCAACCATTTGAGGTGGTGAAATATCCACTGAATTTGGCATTCAGGAGAGCTTCACTCTGGAGTTCTATTTGGGCTTTAAAGAGAAGGAAATACATCTAGGGTTTGAAGATTTTCGAATGTATATCAATTGCAGACCTAAAGTTTCATTTGGCAGCCATTAAAAATCAGAACTGAAGCAATCATTTCATGATACATTTGCTRCTACAGTACCCGCGCTACAGTAGATGCTACAGTACCCGCGCTACAGTAACTTGTGAATAGTGAAACRYTACAGTGCACAGGAATAGTGTTTGGTACAGTATTTGTGCATGTTGGTTAAATCAAAAATTAAGATGGGATGTCTGTTTATSAGAYTGTGAATAGTAAGGGTAGCAGATTTAAGAGACAACAAYTGCAGMTATCAACCTCTCAGCATTCAACAGCTTGGTCAAGGTTCCTCCTATCAGGTTCTTGAGTTATTATTGCATTATAAATGTTTTATTTGTTGAAAGATTTGATTATGTATGGCTGCAAATTGTTTGTTAGAATGTCTCGGGTCTGAAACTCAATTCTCATATGTTGGCATCTGAATAAAGGAGAAATAAGGACAGTTTGCTTATTCTTGTTGAGCTGACACATGTATATTGTCTTTGCAAATGTTAACCTTGTCTTGATATTTGGGATGTTTGAAAACTACTTAACAAAATGCCAATTTCTTGATGCCACTAAATGCATTGTAAGGGTCTATTAGTTGTTATTTCATTTTCCAATTCATGGTTGGATGTCAAAAAAATGTTTATTTATTAGCATATGAAACCATTTCAAACAATCAAACAATCTAACCAGCAAGCTGGAAGTTTGCATCAGAAGTGTTTGACAATATTTCTTGGGCAAGACATCAGAAAATTTATATCAAATTGGGCAAGGGATATTACAAAATGAAGGGACAATCCGTGGTTCTGGACATCTCTTCCTAGAAGCCTAACCTGAAATCCTCTTTGAAAGTTTGATCCATATCTCCTCAAGAAAAATCACATGTTAACCAACAGACTTTGAGATTTGTATTTTGTAGTTGCTGAGAGAGAGTTTCTGGATAAAAACTGTAAAAACATTTGTAGTAACATTTTTTGATCCATCATGAAGATGAATTGTTGAATTTGGATGGCGAATTTAAATTCTTTATATGGACGACTCTTTACAAGGACATGAGTTTTCAAGGAACATTCCCAAGAAAGACATTTAATTAATGATTCACAAGTTTGGGGCCAACTTAAGTAGAGCTCCTCGAGAGTAATTGACCAAGCAATGGGAAAAAAACAAATTGATTAACGAATAATTTACATGATCCATGGAAGGCTTTCTTTAAGTCTACAGAAGGTTGCTCTCATCCCTAATCAAATTGTCCGAGGGTTTTCCAATTTGTGTGCCTTTCTAGTTCATGTTATGCATCACGATTCTCCTTCAAAATGACCTTCATATTCTCAATGCAAATATGGTGCTGGTTTACTGAATCTTAATAATCATCACAAGAACTTTTGTTTCTGTATTTTTCCTTGACATTTGTCTGACTTTTCTGTCCTCTGGCTTTCCTTGCAAACTTCCGTTTTTCATATCAAATCTTATTCTTCAGATTCCCCTGTAATCAAATACGAAAACATAGATTTATGTAAAAATGCTTCAACAGAAACGGGTCACATTTTCACACTTCGGGTTATTGCTTAATTAGAAATCGTTTGACTGGTGCATTGTTGATTGTGTCAAAGTATTTGACTTGGATAAGAAAGAGGAAGGAAATAGATTCTATTAATTTTGGGGAATGACCAAAGTGAGTCAATGGAATTTGAAAATACAAGCTATAAAAATAAAGTGCTGGATTAAAAAAGAATACTAGGAGCTATAAAAGATATATAAAGTTAAATATTAAAATAATGAACCCAAATAGGAGGGAGTGAAACCTAAATTGGTAAATGATTAGAGTACAAATATGATGTCCATATGAGCAAATCATGCCAAAAAAAGCAAAGAGCAGATGAGGGCCATAGTTGAAGACCAAATTAAAGCTTGTTACTCCCTTTTTGATCATCTTCATAATCATTATGTTTCTGAGCTTATGATGAATACAATTATGCTGCTTAATGAGATGTAGAGATGTCCTCTCATTCGGCCCAGATATCTTTGATTTTTTAGACTATGTTGTTAAGTAGGGCTGTCTTCTTACTGTAGGTGTCGATAGGACTTGTGTGTAGCATAGATTAACACTTGGTAACCATCTTCTGATTAAGCTGTCAAAGATGCTCTCTATTTAGCTCATCTATGTGCTATGACATTCCAAAGAGATACCAGTAATGGTTGGGTCTATGCTGATATACTTCTCCTTATATTTTGTTTGATCTCGTTGGATCCATTACATATTAGTTAGGTCTGATTAATAATGTGGATCATGCCACCTAAATATGTTCTAGGACACCTTCATACTATAGCTTGCTGTAGGATATTAGTAAGTAAAATTAAATACTTGTTAACAGATTAGTAAATAATGTGGTAAGTATTAGTTAGTTTGTGCTAAGTTTTGCAAGTGGTTTGGTTGGTTAAGTAATTTTTTCGGTTAAGTAATTTTTTCTAGGAAGTGGCTTGTATAAGCCAATGCAAAAGAATGCAAGACCAATCCATGTATAATAAAACTATTTTCATTGTATTGCAATTTATTTAGAGCATTTGCAAATTCAACATGGTATCAGAGTGGTTATTAGAGAGATTAGGGAGGGCAGATTTGGAGCATCCCTCCTTTCAAAGTTTATAACGTACTTGTACAGATGTGAGAACATGAGCAGAGAGTTGTTTAAGGGATTTGATTCAATTGTTACAGTTTTGTTTTCAAATGACATTTGTTTAGTACGTGAGAATGATTAATAAGTGTTGTGAAACTTTTCTATTGAGCTGCCCATTGTTTACCTAGCAGTAAATTGCATACAATATATTTATTTATTTTGCTGCAAACGTTTCAAAATGCTTGAGTGCTGTGCAGCCAGTGGCCCTTAAATCTTACAACTGTGTGGATCATCAGAAGGAACTCACAACCATAGTTGAAAACATCGTGCAAAAATTGTGAGATACCGCGAGTCATTTCTTCAGACGAGTATATTGCCCAATGACTTGGGAGTTTTTCCAAATATCGCGGCAGTTTATTAGCCAAAAAATCACGAAGTCGCGTGATACTGTGAGATTAAAATCGGCTGTTAAAAAAACATAAAGTTCAAATACTGAATACACCCTTTCTATTTAGGATTTTCATTAACATTTAATGTTTTGACAGTGGGAGAGAAGTCTGCCACTGCGATCTGGGACAGGAAAGAAGGCTGCAACCTGCAACTGGAAATAAGGCTGCAACCTGCGATGGGAAAGATTTTGTACGCGTTGCCATTACTGTGCTGTGAAAACTGAGCAGCCATTGCCATGAAACCTGGGACCATCACGATATTGCTATTTGCAAAAAAGTTCATCGTGGGATATGGTACCTGGTGATACCTTAGAAAGATAAATTAGGTGATAATTGTTTTTTTTAAAAACTAAAAAACACAAGCCTTATTATAATTCTTTTTTTTGCTTGGTAATAATAGTTTTATTGATATTCTAAAAGTCTACAATCACTTCACAATAAGCATAACTGTTCTCTTCGGCACATCTCCAAAAAGAAACTGAGTTTCTGTCCTTCTTGAAACCTACCCCACACCACCATTAGAGTTTACATTACAGTAAAACGATGATCATCTCAAAAACTCTCCACGACATCATTAAAGCTTACATTTCAGAATGTCTAATACATCAATTTCTAGGCACTACAGCAACTCTGTAAATAAAACCATTTCTACTATGCCCAAAAACAACTACTTCTGTTCACATTACAAAACATCACAGAAAGCAGCTAAGAGACAATGTCACCCGGATTCTGGAAGGTGCTTGAAATTGCCTCGATGCTGGCCACGCTTCCACACCTGCTCCATTCTCTGAATTTAGGCTCCCCGAGCCCTGCCAATCCCATGTCTCATACTTAGTGAACGTCTCCTCTGTGGCACCTGCACTTCCGCTAGCCCTGCACTGACTTTCATCTCCTCCAATTCCGCTTCCACTTGTATCAAGTCCAGAAACAATTTTAAAGCCTCCCATCCTTGCTTGGCTTCCTTAACTTGCTGTGCTCTGATTTTCTCATCTAGACTCCAAATAAAAGAAATAAACCTGTCATCCCCCAAATTATCCTCATTTTCTATTCCCTCATTGTTATCCATACCTTTTCCTGGCACCGCCCACTCAAGAATGGACTCCTTCCCAACCAAAAACTTTGCAGGTACAATTGCTTCCATATTTCTCCTTACATTTGACGTTGGTTCTCCAAATTGCAACCCCCATGCCATTAATATGGAGTACGCATCTGTGTTAGTTCTATTCCTGTTCCTCAATTGATCAAAAGCTGATCCTTGGATGAGTTGCACAATTTTAATCAGCCTTGTATCCTTGTACAAAAACATTCCTTCCAAGTCAATTCTTTGTCACAGGGCTGAAGAATGGGTTTCGCTGGTTGGAAGCTCTTAACTGTAAATGAAGTCTCTCTTACTTCACTGCCACAGTGTGCTCTGCAACTACCACTACACTCACTACTTCATTCTTCGCTTGCAATGGCAATAAAGAGACACCTTGGGAAGATTTATCAGTTTTTTTCGTAATACTCCCACATTTAATGTGGTGTCCTTCCATTTATTTCGCCATCTTTTTGGCCAGCTAAGTTTATTTCATTCTTCAACCTGTATGTCGTCATTTGCCCCTCCACCACCTTATTAAATGCATCTCTCAAACAGCTAGATTCTCTAAATCTTCACATGATAAAATTTGAAAATCTTCAATTCTAATTTCTTCTTTCCTGTCAAAGGATAAAGCCCACTTCGATAATCAATCCGCCTCTTTATTACTTGCTCTCTTCACATGAGTAATCTTAAAATCACTTAAGAGAACTTAACTCATCTATAATAAGATCAATGAATTTTTGAAGATGCCAAGCTTCAGTCTGTCCTTTGATAATTGCTTGGACCATGAAAAGTGAGTCTCCTTCCACGTGCAGCTTTGTGACAACCAAAATCTTAGCTAGACTAACTGCCAAAAGTGTTGCAGATGCTTCTGCAACATTATTGGTACCATGCTCTAACTTCTGACCTCCCATTGCAAGGGTGTTGCCATGACAATCCCGAATTATGAATCCTGCCCTTGATGGGTTGGAGTTCCCTTTTGAAGCCCCATCAAAATTAACTTTCCACCACCTTTCACTTGGATTTAATCATTCTACCACCTTAGGTTCGTAGAAATTGGATAAACCCAGGAACGCCCATTAATGGGCCTTATTATAAATATTAGGCTTTTGTAATTATTAATTTGTTTTTTAAAACATATTAAAAAAGAAACATTATTATGATTTAAATAATATTCAATTAATATTGTTTATTACAATATAGTTTAAAAATAAATTTATGGCATTAATATTATATGAATGTGCATATATACATTTTTATTCAAAAATATGGTTGTATCGACCTATCATAATATTGCAATATAATTTAAATATATATACACACACTTATTCAAAAATATTGTTTTATCCATGTATAAGTACCCATACCTAATTATGTAACTTGTAATATGTTTATAAATTCAAAATATACGTGTGGTTTTGAAGAATAATTTAGAAAAATGTATTTTCAAATGTTTGATAAAGATGTTGAGATATTATCGAGTTTTTCCTTGATTTTTTACTGAGTCCCAAGTTTTTTATTTTTTTGGGGCTTGCTGGGTTTTTGTTGAGTGCACATGTAGAGTGGTCCATTGTGGATGTGGAGTATATCTAGGTTCACATGTGAAGCGTTTGTATTTGTGGATAGTGAATGTGTATTGATGTATAAGAGGACTGCAAAGGATGCTAGTTTTGTAGATCTCATTTTGTTTTCCAGTAGTGCAATATGGTGTGGGTTAAACTGGCCTTTCCAAATTTGTCTTGGAATTTGCTTATAGATCATACTTCATTGGTTGTGTGCCTAATTGTTACAAGCTAACAAGATGAAACAAGAGGAGCCAATTTAAACAAGATGGAGCCCTAGTAAAGCGAAGAGGATGTTTAGTGTTGTAGATTAGGTCCTAAAGTTTTTAAGTTGATGGTAAATGTTGATTGGAAGAGGTTGGAGTACACTGGGGGTAAGAAGTTCATAAGAGGGACTATTCAGAGCACTCTTAGGTATTTCTATCACCTAGAAGGAAAATCAAAATAGATAACTACTTCCTCTTTGGTCTAATATTCTGTAGGTGTACTAGTACTTGTAATAGCAGTCGGATTGCATTGATCATTTCTCAAGATCTAGATGAGTGGCATCTACACCATCAACTTTGCTCTTGACTGTGGCCTAAGCTGGGGCTTTATCTTCTCTCCTCCTTGCCTCTGGTACCATTGCTCTAGGGTTGTTCCTGGTAGTGGCTTGGGTGAGTTCTATCCTCAGAGCTTGAGTTAATAAATGAAAATAAAATAAATAAAAAGCTGTTTTTGGATATTGACACAAAAAATTGATTTTGACAAAAAAATCTTATACACAATTTAATCGGATAATCTAGAAAAAGCTTTCTTCACATCATGGATTGTGGAGATTTCTTATTATTGAAAGTAGGAAAGCCTCTGCTATTTTCTGTGTATAAAATTTATGTTTTGATGTGTATCTGACATAAAAGTAGCAAAAATTGTGCCACTTTGCATGTGCCAAAGTTACAACATAATCTTTATTTTACATGTTACAACTGAATAAAAGTAGTTTCTCTTTGTTTAGTTTTCACTGCAAGGGTACCTCTTCCCAAAGCATCAACCTCTTTGTCATTACCAAATTTTACATGACTCTTTATGGTCATCTAACTTTACAAAAAGAGCAGATTTGCCTATCATGTGGTTGGAGCAATCACTATCTAAGAACCATGTTTCCTTTCGAGGTTCTTTGGCCAAATTGCATGTGAAAAATATTGAGTGCTTTGAATCTTCCAATGGCTCTTAAATGCGGTTGGCTCATGACTTGCTAAAATCAAAGTTCTTCCTGTAATCAAATTCACAATGGCCATATCTATTACAATATCGACACTAAATGCTTCTCTGGTCCATAGAGTTTCTTCCTCTTCCTCTATCTCTTTCTCTTTTAATGCAATTCTAAAAGAGATGGAAGAATGTTGCTACCAAAATGAGAAATGAGCAACCTAGCTCTGATACCAATTGAAGGATTTAATAACAGTGAATAGTTACACTACAGTGAAAAAATCCTAGAAATAATTTAAATATTGTTGCTAAAAAGTAGATTAGTATAAATGAATGTAAGAGAGCTTATTTGTAGGCTAAACTTTTAACCAAAATAAGAAGACTGTATTATTCCTCTATTGTGCAAACAATAGAGACAAGCAAAAAACCCATATCGTATTATTTCTGATTAAACAAAATTTGTGTACAAAGCTGGTATATAAAGATTTAACTTACAAAAATTGAAGGATGTGTTGGTGCTCAAATCGATAGATTGGACTTTTAACGGATTTCGTTTATCCAATGAAGATAGATACAATCGATTTGCCAACGAACGAGGTTTCAACAACCTCCTACAATTCTGATTCCACGGAACCAAGGCTGGTGGGCCTGCACTTTAAAACTTGTCTTCAAAGACTTCTAGAGGTTTCTTATAATGGATAACTGATAACTTCAACTCCCGCTTCTCAATGTGTTAATAAGACCACGAAATTGAAAATATATATGTTAATGAAATGTAATGTATTTAATATTGCTTGATATGATTGAAATATGAACTGAATTAGATGAAATAAAAAAAAAGTAATTCAAAAACTTGAAACAATGAAACCTAATACCGAATTCAATTAACGAGAAAGACCAGTGCTTTATTTCAATAATGGGCAAACAGAGTCGATAATTCTCCAATCCTACGTTCAACTTCAGAGACGGCTTTGAAAACGAAAGCTTATCACCCTAAAGGCGTAATAATATGCACATATAACTAAAAAGTTTAAAAGTATTTCAATTTAATACTATTTCTCAAATGACGGACTAATTGATCAATATTTTAATCAATAAGATTTTAACCATGTGAAAATGAGAAAGAAATAATTGAATATACAAAACATAAACTTAAATGAAATATGCGCAAATCAAAACTATCACTTTAAAGAATGTCGATTTGTTTATTTGAAGGACTTGATTGTAAAGAAAGAGCACAAACGATTGCAAAATTGAAATAAATACCGACTTATCTCTGCTCATTATGAAGGCGTATATCAGATTTCTTGTATACAATGTTTGAAATTTGAAACTATCTTTCACTCCATCATTCCTCAGAATCCATCATTAATCATCATATATCATTCAATGTTGTTATTCTTCTGTACTATTTTGCAGATTTTAGAATGAATATAAATATAAATCTGAAAGGGTACGCTGGATCATCACACCCTTTCACTATAAACTAACCTACAACTAACCTTTTTCTAACTATTACAATAATCTGAATAACAAATACACCTTTGTAATGAACCATAAAAGCCAACCATTCGGTTGGATAACTTCTGAAACCTCCTAACTGCTTGGTTTCTATAAAAGCCTTCCTTGGTTGCATTCAGAAGTCGATGACTGGGAGTAATGGATCTGCAAACTACTAGATAAACTGGAGTCGATGCACTCTGGGACTGATTTTTGCAATGTTTTGTAGACCACTAGTTTGGGTTCCATATTTATGTTTGAACGATCCATAGATTGCATCGACCCAACCTGCATCTGCTACGCCATTCTTGTAAATTGAAGGTGGCAGCCAGCGTAAACATGAATGATATATCACATGCTAACTCATCTGATGAGTCATTGACGAGTTAGCAGACTTATCACCTTTTTTACTGTAATTTTAATGTCTGTCGCCTCTGAATGATGGCGCCTATCATCCTTCTGCGTCCTTGCTAATTGCTGAATACATTGACCCAAGTTTGAAGGTGACTAGCGTGATGGGGGCGTCAAGTTTGCATCAATCGACCATTCTTTTGATGATGCTTTTTAATGTGTTGACCATATTGCAGGATGTCTGACAGAATATATGCTGACTACTTCCTTCGTAGACTGCTGAATATGTGGTGTGGAATATAGTAGAGCGACCAACATGCTATGGTTTTGTAATCAGTTTGCAGTTTATCCCAGTCTGAACTTAACGATCAGAATGTGTCTATCTTTGTGCTGCACTGTATAATTTGATGATATTCCAATCGTATATCCTTTCATGGTTGTAAATGACTTAGTAGGTTCTAAATTAATAAAATTGCATAAATACAATCATATTCATATCCTTCGCGACCCCCTCTTCACGCTTTGCAGGCGAGTGCTTATTTCAACGTCGAAGAGTATGGAGCCATTTGATAAAAATGAATCTGCCACACTTTTACTTTTCTATATACAAAATCAATTAATCAATAATAAAACAAACATTAAGCGGGAAATAAGATTATAATATTTCAAAACGCCATGTAGTAATTAAAAGTAAATGGGTGGAAGCCATACCAACTAGACAAGCTACTAGTAAAGTGGTAATCAAATTTTTGACTGAAAAGATATTGACAAGATTTGGTGTTCCTCAAAAGATTGTTGTGATAATGCTACGTGTTTCAGATCTGCAGAATTTATTGAATTTCATGAGAAGTAGGAATAAAGATTTCCTTTTCATCCCCTTATCACCCTCAAGGAAATGGCCAAGCAGAATCTAGCAACAAGAATATAATGAAAATTATCAAAAGGATGTTAGATAATAACAAAAGAGCATGGGATTCAAAGTTACCTCTCGCACTTTGGGCAGATAGAATTACAGTTAAGAAATCTACTGGATATGCTCAATATGAACTTGTTTATGGAAATAAAGCTCACTTACCGCTGAATAATTTGTTGCCAGTGTACAAGTTTATGAATAAAGAACAATATGAGGAAGTAGATTTCATGGAAGACGGATTATTACAGCTTGCAGAATTAGATGAGATAAGGAATAGAACTCATGAACGAAACCAGGAATTGCAACAGACAGTAAAATATTTATTTGATAAGAAAACCACAGAAAGGAAATTTCAAGGAGTCTTAGTTTTGAGATGGAATGTGAAAGATCAAGACAAAGGTAAACATGGAAAGTTTGATGCTTTATGGATAGGTCCTTTTGTCATCATTGGTAAAGGAGGTGAGAATTCTTACATTTTACAAGATTTG
>MU227966.1:3506938-3523013 GCA_018584345.1 Thuja plicata | reverse complement strand
TTGAAGTCATCCTTTGTCTTTTGCTTGCTTTTATATCTCTTTTTGGAGAGGAGTTTTTCCCACTGGGTTTTCTCCTTTATCTCCGGTTCACAGAGATTTCCTTGTATTGGGTACCTGATCAGGCCTTGTTGCCAGGACCCATTTCTTGCTTTCATAGCTATGCTAGGTTAGCTTACCTCCTGAGCTTCACTTAAGGGGGGGTGTTAGAGTATAAATTTTTCCTCACTTATTAATTATATCATGTTGATATTAATTATTTAGTTGGTCATACTCTATTTTTCACTTAAGCTTTCTCTTAGGTTAGCCTTTTCATTTTTTAGGGTTTCATTCACCTTTAAGGTTGAATGCTTGTAATTGTTTTTTTGCACTCAGAATATATTTTTGAGCTCTCACTTTTGAGCATAGAGGGGTTTCAGCTTTTTACATCTTTTGCTTCATTCTTTGTAACAGGTATCTTGCACACAGATTGGTCTTGAAAGTCGAAGCTGTATTTCTCAGTTTCTACACGGAACACGATGTGAAGCTAGACAAAGGTTCTCCAAGATGTCTAGAACACACCACAAGGTTCACATAATTTATCGAGCCTACTGAGACAATCACTTCCTAAAGCAAGAAAACTGCCCTACTGGAATAGAACAACAACAAACAAAAAGGAAATCTTTTTGGGTGATGCAAGATTGGCACCGACCCATGGATCCTCCTACATCAGTTTTTCCCCTAATAGGGTTTCCATGATAAAAATTATAGTGTTATGATGTTACGGTTGCTGTGTTTTGTTTTTCTTTCAGTTGTGTTGATTTCATTGATATCCAAATTGTGGTTAAAAGTTAAATCTGCTGGAACACTGATTCACTCCCCTCTCAGTGTTCTTTAATCTTAACAATTGGTATTAGAGATTTGGTCCTTGGAAGAAGTATAACCACCTAAGGAAGTTCATGATGGCAGATTTGACAGTTTCTAGCAGTACATAGAAGCAACTTTTGGTGCGCTTGATAATCTTGACAAATAAAACAATCATAATTCAAAATTGGAGAGAAAGCTTAAGGATGCTGAAAGTTTCATTAAAAATATGAAAGATCAGTTGAACAAATCTAGAGATAAGAGGAAAGATCTCGTGGAACAATTGCAACAAAAAGGAAGTTCAAATGGTTCACAATCCCTAAAAGAAAAATCTGATGAGCATGAATAGATCACAAAGGATAGAGACAACCTAAAACATGAGTTGGAAGCTGTGGTAATGATGCTGACTAAAGAGATTGAAGAAAAGAAGAATCTTGAACAAACCCCGAAGGAGAAGACAAAAGAATGCTACAGACCGATTTGAGAAGTTGGACAATTGCAGATCTACCTCAAGGAATCTAAACATAATGAGAAAGAGTTTGAAAGGGTTAATGTAGTTTTTAGGAGTGAACTTGCTTCTGCAAATGAATTCAATGAAAAGTTTAGATCAAGAACTATGAAGCTTGATGAACAATTGGAGAGACAAAGACTAGTTGGAGATACACAAGGACTTGGATTTGAGAAAGGTGAAAGTTATGGATTGGCAGAGAAAACTAATTCATTAGATCAACAAACTGAAGAACCTGTGAAGACACCTAAGAGACAAGATAAATTCAATAGAAAATGATTTTCATGTAACAAGATTGGGCATAAAGAAAAAGAGTGCAAAAACATATCTAATAATGCTACATTTTACGACTATTGTTACACCTATAAGAATTATGGACACAAGACAAGTGAGTACAGATCAAGGATGAATAATTAGAAGAACATAACTTGTTACAAATGCAACAAATTTGGTCATATTGTGAATCAATGTAGAATGAGGACAAACCCTGAGAACACAAGGTATGCTAATGTGACATGTTTTAATAGAAATAATCATGGTCATATTTCTAGGAATTGCATAATGAACAATGTAGGAGGATCAGTAGAAGGAAACAATGTGCAGAATGATAAAGGAAAGAAAATTGTTGATGTGAATGAGGTGATGAAGGAAATGAGTAAGGTATGGGTTAGAAAAGAGACACTTGATGCTACTGGAAAGATCACACCAACTTCTGGTGTGGTTATCCCTTCTAAGAATTAATCAGATCATTGATCTAAGGGGGAGTTATTTATGAAAATTCTTATTTCACCCTTTAATTTAACAAAGTAGAAAATGCAAAGGCATAAAGAGTTACAAAAACAAATTTTACATCTTATATATCAATCAAAAAGAGTTTTGAGATATTTTGAAGGATATAATAATTTTACATGCTCTGTTCTAAGACATTCTTGATGATGTGTAATGCAATTAATGCTGACATCTTTTTACATCATGTGAAGTTACAAAAAGGCTTTTGTTCCTTTCATTATACACCTTGCATTCTAGTGAAGGAACTTGCAGAGCATTTGAGGCAATTTAGCAACAGTTGAAGGTGATTTCATCTATATCTTTCATCCGGGCCCTAGAATTTCTTGAAAGAGGTATTTTGACATGAAAACCTACATTTGCAAATATTTTAGTATGTATACTCCTAGAGTTGTAGATATTACTGAGAAACTTAGGCCAGTCTTCAAGAAACACCCAATGAAACCTATATTTGATGACTCAGAAGGAGCTTTTTCTTTCATGCTCTATGGTTTTCTACATAATGAGGATGTGTGTATATATATTCATTGTCCTTTGGAGGAATCAGGAGAGATTGATTGATGATAAATGGAAGGTAGTTGCTCTAGATTCAGTTCTAAAAGACGCGTACAAATCTTTGAAAGAAATTTTTTTTACTCAGGTCATGGAATTTACAAATATCTTCGAACCATAGTGGATAAGGCTTATTCTGAGCCATGTGCATGATCAATTCATGTGGCTAGATTTGTAGAAAATGAGAAATACATCTTCGACTTCCAAGACCAATCTACATGCAAGATACCTGTTACAAAGAATGAAGCAAAAGATGGAAAAAGCTGAAACCCCTATGTGCTCAAAAAGTGAGAGCTCAAAAATGTATTCTGAGAGTCTGCAAAAACAATTACAAGAATTCAACCTTAAAGGTGAATGAAACCCTAAAAAAGGAAAAGGCTAACCTAAGAGAAAGATTAAGTGAAAAATAGAGTATGACTAACTTAATAATTAATATCAACATGATATAATTAATAAGTGAGGAAAACTATATACTCTAACACCCCCCTTAAGCAAAGCTCAGGAGGTAAGCTAACCTAGCACAACTATGAAAGAAAGAAATGGGTGCTGGCAACAAGGCCTGATCAGGTACCCAATACAAGGAAATCTCTATGAACTGGAGATAAAGGAGAAAACCTAGTGGGAAAAAATCCTCTCCAAAAAGAGATATAAAAGAAAGAAAAAGATAAAGAATGACTTCAAGAGACTCTGTCAAATCCATGAGTATAATGCGTGCTGCCAACCCCCCCATGAGAGAGGGTCGAGGCTCCAAAGCCCCCCTAGAATGAAAGAACCCCTAGATCAATGAACAAACCACTCTGACTCCAATGCAAAGGAGTGAAATATAGTGAGCAGTGAAGAGGTAATCTTGAAAGATGGTGTGTCACTGGAAGGCCGAGCTAATGCTCAAAGGAGTAGACACAAGGATCCTAAAATGAAATCCCCAATGCAAGTGGTATGACAGGTGCGCTGACACTATCATGAGAGAGGAGATGAGTGTCCTCTGTAGAATCCTCAACAACTGCACCTGGTGGCTCGATAAATGGAGCTGGAGGGTCTGGCAGAGGTGAACAAGAGTCCTGCTGAAGAGAAGAAACCTCAACAAGATGTGGTGTGGTAGTCACAACAGGAGTCTCAGGAACAACACAGAGGTTCAAGTGACCTGACTGCAGCACATGATGCTCTCACGGAAGAGGAGAGCTGAGCTCCGATAATGGAGATGGTGGACCAAAATGTGTGAAGGTGTAGAGACAGGTGGAATGATCAACTATCCCTGTAGCAACAATGCCACCTGTCGCACTATCCCAAATGAAGACTAAATTTGGCCTGAACTCAACTGTCTTCCCTGATCCATTGTGTCTAATTTGGTAAATCGAGAGAAGGTTTGTAGATAGAGATGGGAAATACAATACATCATTGAATGTGCCATCCTAAATGCATACAAAACCTTTCTTGCAGACTAGCATAACAGTGTTATTCCCCATGAGAATGTGGGGAATGGGAGAAGCCTCAATAGAAGAGAAGATTGTCGGAGAAGATGCCATATGGTGAGAAGCACCTGAATCCAGTATCCAAGGGACCTGGGAAGGGGATGCAATGGAAGCTTGTAATGCATGAAACTATCCAAAATCCTGTCCAGATGTCGAAGATGAGGCAGAAGATTAAAAATCAGACCCCTGTGAGGTGGAAGAGGATGGAGAGGAAATAGTGCTCTTCTGAAGGAGAGCTTGCAAATCTGCAATCTATTTCTCATAGCCATCAAATCTCTTCTAAAAACAATGTGACTCATCATGGGGCCCCTTCTGACAATAGAAACAGGTAGGGTTCTCATTCTTCTGTTTCTCCTTCTTAGAAGAAGATGGTGGGCCAGTAGAGTGTTGAGAAGAGGAATCAGATATCTTCTTTGACTTCGGCTTCTGTGTATCCTGAGATGACTTGGAAAGCAATGCCTGTGACTGTGAACCTGTAAGAGAATCCATCTGACTGAGCTTGGACTGCTCACGAGTTAACCTGTCACAGAAGGTCTCAAAAGAGGGCATAACATGACGTGCACCCAGTGCATCCATAGTGGAGTAGAAGGTGGAAGTGAAAATCTGATAAGGGCCACGAATCTTTGAGAGTATCAGGAAGATACACTCATCATCTAACTTCGTCTTTCTAACAACTTGTAAAATAGATCGAAGAGACTTGAACTTCATTAGGAAGTCCTCAATGCTGGTGAATGATTCAGGTACCAAGGAGGTGAACTCTGCATCTATCTAGAGGACCCTAAACTGATTCATTGTGCCAAACAAG
Source organism: Thuja plicata (assembly GCA_018584345.1). Classification (NCBI taxonomy): domain Eukaryota; kingdom Viridiplantae; phylum Streptophyta; class Pinopsida; order Cupressales; family Cupressaceae; genus Thuja; species Thuja plicata. Next base: position 3,518,053 of record MU227966.1, on the reverse strand, counting down.
GTGGAAAACTTGTCCCACATATCCCTGGGTGTGGTCAGACCATCTAGGTGGAACAACAACCCATCTGAAACATTTAGGGAAATGAGGCCCATTGCCTCATCCATCCTATTTCTATGCATAAGAGCCTCATAAGGCCTCGATAGAACAGGCTGAGCCGCATCTAGGCAGGACCATAAACCTCATGACATGAGGATTTTGGTCATTTGTGGCTTCCATGTGTGGTAGTTATGTGGAGTCAGAACGACAATGGATGTGTCCGACATTGAGAGAATAAGACGGAAGAAGAAGGGTCTCTCTAAATTGAAAATGTGGAAAGAGATATGCACCCCCCACACACTATCAAACTAACTCCTGTATACCACAAAATGAAGCAAAAATTACAAAGAACCAGTGAAAAACCTGAGTTTCAAAAGAAAAATAGGAGCACAAAATAAGGTATGTCTTTGACTGCAAAATCTATCAAACAAATTTCAAAATTAGGAAATGAAACCTAGATGATAGTGTGGGCTCGGAAAGAGCTTTTTGACGATATATAGAAGTCAAAAATCTGAGTCCGTATGAGCCCTGTAGGGCCAAAAAGGCACAGGTACCCCCAAAAGACAAGCTCCTTGGAAAAAAATAGTCTCGGGAATAATTTTGATAGCCATATGGCCATCACGGGACATCTGGCCAGCAGAGGTGGCCGGTGGGCGGTGACCGAGCTGGGCGGCGGAGGCGGCTAGGCAGGGCGGTGGTGGCGTCCGGGCGGCGCGGCGGGTCTCGATGGCGGCGCATAGGTTAGGGGCGGTGCGTGGGTGGTTGCAGGGTGGTGCCGGGGTGGTGTGCTCTGACAACACGAAAAACAATTAAAAAAAATTGTTTTTTTAATTTTTAAAAAAATTTTCCACCTCATTTTTTGAGCCGTATGACCTAGGAGGTCATTTTTTTCTTTTGGGGTCACTGTGACCAAAACCAATGAAGTTTATAGGTATTTTGACTCTCCCAGGCCTTCTGAACGCAATGGTGGAGTTTGTTTTTTCTCAAATGGATCCAAAACATAGTGCTTCCTTCAAAGTGACAGAAAAACCCTAGAGAAGCTGTGGCTATCGTCTTCAAATTACGGCTTCAAAAACCTTCAATCTAGGCAGCAGCAGTGTGGCTTTGATACCATGCAAAAACTAAGAAATACAGCTTTGACTTCCAAGACCAATCTACATGCAAGATACCTATTACAAAGAATGAAGCAAAAGATGGAAAAAGATGAAACCCCTCTGTGCTCAAAAAGTGAGAGCTCAAAAATGTATTCTGAGAGTCTGCAAAAACAATTACAAGCATTCAACCTTAAAGGTGAATGAAACCCTAAAAAAGGAAAAGGCTAACCTAAGAGAAAGCTTAAGTGAAAAATAGAGTATGACTAACTTAATAATTAATATCAACATGATATAATTAATAAGTGAGGAAAACTATATACTCTAACAAGATTCACCGCATAAGATTACTAAAGAGGCCATGAAGGAAGTGACAAGATTTTCAGACATTGGTGATGTACCTGCACTTAGAACTACACAGAAAGATCTAGTTACTCAACTCACAGATTCACAATGGGATAAGCATGTGTTGACAATAAACACTATTAAACAACTGGATGTGAAATTTGCTTCAATAGTTTTGGGCTATAAAGTTTTTCATTCGAGCAAAGAGAATTCAATATTAGGCACTATCATCTACATGGCATACAAAATGGTGAAGGAAAACCTATATTATGACATATGCAAAGCATTGAGAGATCAGTTGATGAAGAATCTTGAGAAGATAAAGAAATACAAGAGACAAATCTTCAAATTTGGGCAGTTGTTGGTATGCACATTTTTCTACTTTTCACATTAATTTCTTGGTATTGGAAATATTATTTGAAAGAAAGATATTCCTATGGCTATTAAGATTAAGGAGTATTGTGACATGATGGGAGAACAAACTGCTAAGGGAAATCTTTGGACATTCTTTAAACAATTTCAAGAATCAATGCAAGTGAGATACATAATTCCACCCAAGATTGTGGAGAAGTATAAGGATGACATATGTTTTATGGTTGATATTGAATCATTCTTAATGGAGGAAACACAACCTAGAACTTATTGGGTTATGCTGGTGGGATATGTGTTTGATGGACCGGTCTTAGAGGCCTATGCTCAGGATATTCTTAAGAAACTGGTGGATGCATCTGAGAAAAGATTTGGAACATATTCTGAGAAAGATTTAGAAGTTCATGAGACCCTTACTAGACCGAGCAAAGAGAGAAGAGCTAGAAAATAAGTAGCAGAATTGATAGTAAAACTTGGATTCACTAAAGAGAAGATTGAAGAAGCAAGGAAGAATTCCTACGAATTAGAGAAGGAGAAAGAAAAGACATTTGAGAAAGGAAAAGGTAAACTTGTTGACGAACCTATTAATGTAGAGGAAGATGAACCTCCTATTTACATTCCTTTTGCACAATATTTGAGAGGTAGATAGAATAGAAGTGCTACAACTACAATAAAGAAGGGACCTATTTTTCCAAAGAAACCTACCTCTACAACAAAAGGAAAATTGGTGAAGAACAAGAACAATTCTACCCCTGTTGGTAAGAGAGTGAAGAGAAAGCCTAAAAGAACATACAAAGGTGCTGATGAAGGCAAAGATGTTTCTACATATTCTGATGATGCAGTGAAGAAGGTGAGATCAGAAGGTGCTATGGCAACATGAATTATTTAGGATGAGCCTGTAGAGAAGAAACAAAGGACAATTATTGGTAAGTCCCATTTCTCTGTTAATGATTTTGTTAAGAACATGATTGTTTATAGAGTATTGATTCAAGTAAAAATATACTATAATAAGTATGATGAAGAACAAAAGAAGTGAAATGAAGATGGAATGATTGAATATCTTAACAAGTACAATAGAGCTTTGATAGAGATAAAAAGGGGAGATACCCGATGAACTATATACCAAGCGTGATGCTAGTAGATTGACAACTTTGGAAAAGGACAAGGAGATAAGGGAAAAAGGTAATGCTTCAACTATGTCCTGTATTTTCTATTGAAGAAATTCATAGTATCCTTGATTTGGAAAGGAAAGAATTTAGAAGCGAGACAAGAACAAATTTGGTGATGATAGGAAAGATTTATGAGGTATATGAGGAGAGAAAAAACATTTTGACTAAAGTTCTCATTGAGAACAATATCACTATAATTTAGAGGAAGGATGATACAAAGATCAATGTTGAGAAGGATGATTCACCAATTGATATATTTACTCAGAGAGAAGAAGATGAACTTGATGCATATATTGGAGGAGTTCCTATTACTTTTTTTTATGGAACCATTGACATAGGATATAGATTTGACTAAGACAACAAATGATTGTTAGATGAAGGATACTAATGTGATTGACATTGAGCAGAAAATAGATAATGTTATCGCTGATGTTGATATGATTCAGAAGGATTAGGAAGTAGAGGTGGAGAAGGTAAGTGATGAAATTAAAAATTATGATCCTATTGCACCTACTGTTATTGTGAATATTGAAGAAGAGGTAAGAGACACAGAATTAGTTGCAAATGAAGACTTTGATGATGACAAGAACATGAAGTTGATACAAAGTCCTATTTAGTTGAATGTATTGAGCCCTGAAGAGCTTATGAATGTTGCTACTTTGGCACATTCAAGGGAAAGGAAACAAATTCTGAATTCACATAAAAAGGATAGTGAAATACTCTCATTGACTTCACAATTTATGAGTAAGATAATGCCTACATATATAGTGAATCAGAATGAATCTACATTTATTCAAGTGGAAAGTTTGTTGAAGGAAACTAATACACACTTTGAATCACTAGAACAATCTACATTAATTAAATCTCAAGGTGAGTATGATGATAGAAGACTTGGTAAGATTAAGGTTGAGGTAATCACTAATAAGAACTCATTGAGTATAGCTATTCAGAATTTCAAGAATGCATTGGAAGAAGGAAGAAGAATTTACAAAGGATGCATAGATTACACCACTTCTATCTTTGATGTTGACAAAGTGATGAAGGAGTCTAAGGTCAAGTTATCAAAATTGACAAAATCATTTGACCCTATGCAACAATTAGCTTTAGTTTATGATGTGCAAGTGACAACCATTCATGATAAGATCAAGACACATTTTACAGAGAAAGAGAGAGTCAAAGGAAGGATTGAAAAACTTAGGAGCCTCATTGTTCCTAAGCTTGATGTTATGACTCGTAGCTTGAAGGAAGCATAACTCACATATAAGATGCCTAAGACTATAGATCTAATATCTATTAAGGAGACAACTTATGCTTTGTGCACAGATAATTTTCATGGAGAGCTTGAAGAGAATCTGGGATATTGATTATGCAGCTTTGAAGAGAAACTTTTCTGAGATTTTCAAATTATTGTAAGTATACTTGAACACTTATATAGAATTAGGATTTTGGTAGACATTTTTGGAGTAGTTCCCATCCTTTTCCATTGATGTCAAAGGGGGAGAGATAAGGATTAAAAATGACACATATAGATTAGGGGGAGCTAAATTTTTGTTTGGATAAATAAGGATTACTCTTTTTGGAGTTTTTGGAGTTTGGCGATTTTTCCACTTAGTCATTTTTCCACTAAGTGTTGCCATCAATGCCAAAGGGGGAGATTGTTGGAAAGATACATAGATGGAGTGATTGTATCTTGTCATTGATGACAACTACACATCTCTTAGATGATTGGATAACACTATTTTGTGGTATCGAAGGTCAGATAGTAAAATTGGTTAAGTGTAGACTTGTTGGCACAGAGAAACAATTTTGGTATTATGATCGGTATGGACACATGTGATAGAATTTTGATATGCAATTGGAGGAGATGATTCATAAAACGTATATACATCTATGTCTATGATCACATAGTGTGATGATAAGATTTTTTAGACTTGTGATCTGCTGAGTATAAGGTTAACAAGTTAGAGATAAAGACAAAAACAAAGACAGTTGACTATTAGATCGAGCGACGGTCCTATTGGATCGATGGTATAATCAGTTTGATCGATGGATGAGTTAGAGCTGACATGGTAAACCATGTACATGCTATTATTTTGGTTAGCATAGAGATTTGATAAGGTATTGGGCCGACACACTTCACATTACTTATTTTGTTCTTATGGACGACAATGTTGAGAAACAAATTGATATATGAGATCGAGTTTTTAAGATGGATCATATGGATAGTGGTAGAGATTGTGATGCAAAGGCTAAGGTATGTGAGATAATACTAAAGGGACATAATTTATAAGTTCACCTTTTAGTTGATCTATTGTATACCTCATTGGAACTATATTAGCATACTTGATACTGTTTGTCAGTTCATGATTGGGACAATCTGTCCTATCTGTTTGGTATCAGATTGTTGAGACAGTGAGCCTTGTTAGTGATTTTATAATTGAGCAATGAGCTCTAGGATATAAGATTGAATGCATGTGCATTCCCCTCTTATGTAATATTACCCTTAACCAGGTACCTTTATTTATGCAGAAGTAAAACATATTGTGGGTTCTATCCCCACGTGGTTTTTCTCCTAACAAGGTTTGCACGATAAAAATTATGGTGTTATGATGTTATGGTTGATGTGTTGTGTTTTTATTTTAGTTGTGTTGGTGCAGGGCACCTAAGTCTTCTATTTCATTTTCTTGATTTGTTTTCAATTGTAATAAGGGATAAGTCTTGGAACCATCCTAGCATGTGTGTTTTTGGTCCATCTTGTGTGGACAAGGATCTCTGGTGCATCTATAAACTAGAGGATTCCTTAGTTCAATGGATTGCTTCTTTAGGTGCTTTTTTTGAATTCTATCTTGTAGGTTATAAAGGGATTCCTTGGGCCTTATTTGGATGTATTTCATCATTCCTAGGTGTTTAGAGTCATTTCCCACTTGGTGGGATGCAATAATATCAATGTTGTTAGAAATTGACAAAATGTTGTCAATATTGAAAATGTTACTCAAGCAACTTTTCAAAAAGTTGCTCAAAATGTTGTAACTCTGATTCCAATGGTCACAAACATATTTGAATTGGTTGGATCGGTTTAGGAGAGGTATTTATGATGTAAGAATCTTGTCAGATCAAGAGATTCAGACAAGACACATTCTGAAGCAAATTTTATTGAAAAAACCACATTTTTCTGAGCATTTCTTCATTGTATGAATGTGTACGGATTGAACCTTGGGATCAATTGAATTTGAAATTTTGTGGGATGAATCTAATTTTTGTTGAATTTTGTTTGAGTTAATTTGGTTTTGATTTGTGCAAGTTAGAGAGGTTTCTGTTGCTGCAGGTCTGAAACCCTCAGTAAATGGGGTTTGTGATGAAGATGTGGCCCTAACTTGTATTTTCACCAGTGGAATTTGATGCCCCTTCATGAAATACAAGATAATGAAATGAATTTTAATATTCCAAAGGCTTAGAGGTGTAGGATTTCATCGGGCGCTTCTATGTTGATGCCCTAGGCTAAATATCTGCCATGTATTTAGCCAGTGCAGAGAAAGATTGCATGCAACAACAATTGAAGGGTGTTATGGGTCCAAGTTGGTGAAGTTTTCTAACCATTTTAAGTCTATAGAAGACCACCAAATGACTGCATCAAGTGTATGAGCCCATTCTTGAGCCATTCCATCAGACCCTAGTCTAAATTGTTCAATTAGGTTAGAGTGCCACTGTGATAGTTTGAGAGTGCTGGAGTAGGGTTGGTGTCTGTTGTTTTGGGGTTTGTAAGGGTCATGTTTGGGGATCCTAAAAAAAATATTTAATAGTATTTGTCCCATGTTCACTACCCAATTTGAAAGAAGAAACTTTGTTTAGAGACCTAGTAGGATTAAGGTCAAATTCTAAGATTTTCATGTTAAGGGTTTGGAAAGGCTAAGTGATTGTGGAAAGTCAATCCTTAGGAGTATTTTATAAGTTTATAACCCTTAGGAAGAGTCTAAGATTGGGTTGGATCAATAGTCCATGTTGGGGCTATTTTGGAGAGATTGTCTCTAGGAACTTGAAGACTTGGAGTAGAACAAGTTAGAAGGGAATCACCTTGTGTAGAAGGGATTCAAAGATTTGTGTTGTGTAAGAGGAGTCAAAATATCCTATTGAAGGATTGTAGAAGTTGGGAACACTATCCAACTTGAAGGGAGAGGGTAGGCCTAGGTCTAAACCTCTTGTTGTGCACTCTGCACCAAGTGGTATCAGAGCCACAAAGACTCTGTTTGGTAATCAAAGAAGAAGACATCATGTCTGAGGGAGATGAGGGAGATAGGGAAGTCCCTTTGAGGATCACAAATGTGGAATTAGCCAAGATAGTAAAGGAGTAGATGGCTGAAAGTAGAGCTGTCAGAGATGAGAACAAAACCATGAAAAGGGAACTTGAAAAGCTTAAAGGACAAGTATGTAGATGAGAGAATCAAGAGTGAGAGGGAGAAGAAGAGGAGGATGAGAGACATCCTGAACAAGGCTATGTTCCCGAATACCAGAGGGTCATAATTTCAGCCCTAGAAAGAGTAGGAAAGAAGGATAAATGGGATCTACCTATTTTCCATGTTAAGTTAGACCCTGATGAATGCATGGATTGGATAGAGGCTCTTAAGAGTAATTTTGAATATGAAGATATACTTGCAAATTAGAGGGTAAAGATAGAAAAATCCAAATTGAAAGGACCAGCTTTGAGTTGGTGGAACTTCCTCCAAAATGAGAAGGTTGAAGAAGACAAAAACCTCATCACCACATGGAAGAGGATGGTGACTGAGATCAAGAAGCAATTTTTCCCTGAGGACTATGAGGTAATGCTCCATAAAATGTTATAGAACTTAAAACAAAAGGACCTAGATGTAAGTGCTTATACTCAAGAATTTCGTAATTTAACTCTTAAGGAAAAGATGTATGAAAGTGAAAAGTAGAAACTTGCTAGGTATATAAATGGTATTAAATATAGCATACAAGATGAAATTACATTGGTTACATTAGAGTCTATGCATAAGTGTTTTTAGATTTCTCTAAAGATTGAAGAGAAGCAAAAGAGAAGAGGGGAAAAAAGTCATAGAGTAAGAGGCAATACCTTTAAAGAAAGATATATGTTCAAAAATAGAGTATCTTTCCCTAGAAATCAAGGAGAGTTTAGCAGTCAGATTTCAGAGACTGAATCAAGTAGGTAGGAGGTCAAACAATAGAGGTAGATTTGGAGGAAGGAGATCCAATGTATTCATTGGAAGATGTTTTTATTGCTACCAAGTAGGTCACCAATTATTTAGGTATCCAGAGAAGGTTGGTACAAACAGTCATGGAGAAAGGAGAGTACAATTGTCACATGAAGAGGATTGTCAAAGCACCCACTAGTACATTTGACCCTAAATTTTAACCTAAATTTCCCACCATGCATTACATTTGTTTTTCTTGGTCAGAAAATGGAAGGAAAACTTTGATTTTTTTTTAATCCATTCCCGTGTTGGTCAAAATTATGACAACCAGGACATTTGGTCGTAATTGCGACAAACACGATCAATATAATTTAAAAAAAAAGGTTTCATTTCAATTCATTGTGATTATGCAGCGAAGAAGAGTTGAAGGAGGGCACAAATAGAAGGCACAAAGTACATATGCGTTGAAGTGATTGAACCAACACCATCTGTACGTGATCAAATGTAAGGCAGATTTGTTTGACTTACACAAAATTAGGTTAGTATCAATGAATAGTTTATAGACTTACATGTGTTCTCATTCTATTTGTATTGTGTTTATCCGACATTAAACTATTTGTCAATTCGCAACAATATGGGTTACGAAGTGTTGTTAGTTTTCAATTTGATTAACCCAATTAGGGTTTCTTTGTTTCGTATGAGATGAATAAATTGCATATGGATTTTGCGTGACAAACCTAGCAAATGAATCGTGACAAACCTAGCATCTGCAGAGACATTGATTTGGATTTTGACTCACCTATTATTTGGTTGCAATGAATTTTGATCTTGGATACTATGAGGCACTTGGTCAAACATTTCACTGCATTACCCATTGACCATTTGACCATTTGTTAGTAGGGAGGAGGAATAGAAAATAAATTAACCATTGGAACTTCAAACCAACTTGTTTGTACACAGAACTACCAGGAAAAGTCAACAAAAGGATTGAGAAACTACACAGATAATATACTCTTGAAATATAGGCCAATGAATTTGATTTAAAAACTATGCAGTTAGTGCCTAATAAAACATTACATAATTTCATGTTGCGAAAACACCACCTACTTGATAAATCTAATTAATGTTAATGTATATTCTTTGTGGATTCTGGATGTTCCTCAAATAGGTAGAATTTCATCACTAGCTAGCTAATTTTTCAGACTGCTTGATTCAGTTTTTTCAATGTATATATAGAAATCTATCAGGTTAGTATGCTCGGAACTCAACTTCAAATTGCGAGTTTAATGTATGTATTTCCTATGTAGCTTTTTTGCGTTTATCAAAACAATAATGTTGTGGCAATATATTAGTAAGCTATTACCATAGACTTTGCAAGGGGGTGGATTTGTTCACCAGTCAAAGTGTAATAAATTGAGGTTGGGATATGTTTTGTAACTTTCTGAAGGGTGTCTGAAAACCTAGTTTGTCCACCAAGTTTTTTGGAAAACTTTGGAGATAGAGGTTAAATACCTGATTGAGAGGGCTACTAGGAGCAGGCCTAGAACAACAGTTTGATCTTGGGAGTCAAAACAAAGACAAATATTATGGCTCATGTTTGAAACCTGATTGCCTTACTTGCTTGACCACATATTGCACTAACTTGGTCCCTAGGTGCCTTGGGTACACAACTAAAGCCTCATTCTTATTTTCCAATGGAATCTCCACAACAGAAGAATATCCCTGATGACATGATGATTCCAAATCTGAAATGCCAAACTTGTAAGATTTATCTACCTCCTTGTCCCTGTAAGCAATGGATGAAGGAATAGGACTACTGTCATAAATCAAAATAATAGACTTGTTATGTCTTATCATGCTATCCTCAAAAACACCCTCTTCCATAACTTCATGTGCCCTTGCACGTGCAACTCCAATTGGTAGCATAGGTGCTTTGATTTCATGTAAATGGAAAGGTATGATACTACTATACTTAACCAAAAATTCAGGATTGATTGTACCCTTCCTTTTGTTTCCTTGGTAATACTCAATAGCTGATGTTTTTTCACTCCCATCCAACTTCAAGGTGAAATATAAGTGTAATAGCTCCAATAGTCTCCAAGTCTTAGCATGAATGTTAAGCATTGAAATGCTCATGATTGCCTTAGCAGTAACTGGAAAAAACATTCAAGAATTCTGAAACTATGAACTCTCATTGCCTGGACCAAGAAGAACTTGTCAACTCTCCTGTACAAGGGTGAACCATGAAATGATATGACTGGTCTTCAACCAATCAACAAGCTCACAACTAAACATATGGGCCTTCCCATGGCACAGAACACTTTTAGATCCACCAATCTAATCAATTCTCTAATCCTTATTGAGAATCTCATCCCAATCCACCTGCACATGAAACCATAGGGACGCATGGTGGGTGGTAAGAAGATGAGCAACTCATGTAAGTCTAAAAATTTCATCTTTATATCTTCCAGGGTCACTCCTATGACTCCTAACCACATCCATTACTTCTTGTTGAGAATCCCTAGCATGGACACCCAACCAAGATTGATTCCCAAGGACCAATGCATCACATGAAGAAACCACATTCCCAAGTGCCAAAACATGCCCTATGCACTCTGGGTCTACCTCTTCATCCACATATATAACAATTAGTGGTCTCTCCAGAGAGTAACCAATCATCCCGTGATGTGAATGCGGACCACCCTCAAGTTGGAAATCACGTTCCAACCCATGTCTTGAGTCATCCCTCAAAAAAAATACCATGTTATCTTTCCCATGCACATTGTTAGAACCAAGTGATATTCCACCTTCTATCTCATACAGTGGGTTGTCATATAGCTCCTCAACTTCCATCTCAAATAATGGGTTATTGAAGGATTCCCAACTCTGATTTTGTAGATAAGGTGAATTATTGCTATGGTAAGGGTATAAATCAAA
>MU227966.1:3453298-3484551 GCA_018584345.1 Thuja plicata | reverse complement strand
AAAATGCATATGACATCATCAAATCCAATTAACTGATTTATCAAAATGGAAACAATCCAGTTCCACTCAGTTAACTGATTCTCCACTGTTTATCATTTTGGAAACATTTCAGTTAACTGTGAAATGATTTTGAAGTTTCCAAAATAACGGACCAGTTAGTTCAGTCAACTGACTCTCTCAACCAATTGAATCACTTGCACATGGATTGTGCTTCTTCAATCGAATCTAAGCCACTCTTTTTGTTCAATCTCGACCGTCGATTCGAGAGAGATTTCTATAAAAGAGAAACTCTTTTCCTTCACAAAGGATCCTAACTTTTTATCTAATGTTATTATGCTGCATTTTCGTCTTAGCTTTCTTGCATTCTTAGCATTTATTTAATATTTGTTTTTTATTAATTTCAAAGCATGCAAATAAATCTAACTTAGAGCACACTTTGTTTTGGGCTTAAAACTGAATCTCTCATATTTCAATTTGGTGCTTCTAAAATGAATCTTAATCAACTTGGATGAACAAAAAATTTTCATAATCATTTAGATTAATCAGCATTTTACTTTCAGAAAATAGCTTTTAAAATCCTTCGTTTAGGTTAGTGTTTAGTCACTGAGCTTTCAATGATCTGAGAGAAAGCCCATACTCTTGCCTTCTAGAAGGCAACAGGTCGACTCTTTCATACATGCAGGATGAATGAATCCATATTCATTCCTATATGTAGTTGAAGTACAATGACCATGTTGAAGTGTATGGCTAAATCAGAGGCCCACATTTAGCTAGCACAGGAATTAGTACCCACAAATATTCTGTACTAGTTTCTTATGATCCTTTATTAGAAGATCCTTAACCCTGTTAGGAGTTGTCTTTACAATGTATGAAGTATAGTGACCTTGTTAAGGGTTGGACCCTGTTAGGAGTCTTTTACAATAACCCTGTTAGGGGTGGTGGACTCACTGTCCAAGAGCACACTGCTCAAATGGTGAAGGCTACAACCTTCTAGATCTTTGATACACACTGTATCTGCAAGGTGAACTGTTGTTGTGACACTACTTGTCTGATCAGTTCCTTTTGTGTGCTGATGCTTTAACCTCTTGTAAATAACTATAAAAATATTAACTACGCTTTGAAATCTTCTACTTCAATATCTATATCATCAACATATGATAGATATAGCTTTGCTGCTTTAACACTTTGCTCTGCTTTTCTTACCTCTGGCTTTCGCAACTTTTCTGATAAAAAATGACCTTCTATAAGTACTTCCTCAAAGGACATGAAAATTTCATCTTTAGGAAACCTTTTACCATCTATCTTGATCAATTAACTAAGCATGCAACCCTTCATTAAGTCGGTGCAACATCAGTTACAACTGCCTTACTCAAACCGAATAGACGCGTCTCTTCACACAGTCTACTCCGCAAAATTAGCTCTAAATTCTTTATTTGAATGAATCAAGTCATGCACCTTTAACCATACATGAATAGATCACTAAAAATCACTAATCCAAAGATGCAAGTCCTAAGGATATGTGCAACTTCTGTACCAAAACAATCTCTGTCGGCTCTTTTCATGATCTCTGTCCTGTTCTGGAATTCACTGGTTGTACCCTCTTCATACTTGTAGATCTGATCATTCTCTCTTAGACTTAGCATGAATAAATACTTACAATATTATCTTCAAAGTAACATGCCCTAACTCAGTTGTATGCATGTGCACTGATGCTCTATTTTTATGGTACTCTGCTAACTGTCCAGTCTTCTGTACTTAGCCAATTTCTGATCTTCTGATAATGTGTGCTGACTCCAAAACTTCATATGACTTTGTTGCCATAATGACAACACTAAATAGAGTCATATAAACTAGTATAGTCAACTTTCCAATAGTACGATGTTCAATAGGCCTCTTTTGATGCCAATCAACAAGGAGCCTCTTGAAAGAAAATCTATCTTCAAGACTACATGCAAAGTCAAGGTTAATGTATACAAGGTAATTGTAGACTCTGGATCAACTGAGAATTTGGATTTAATTGAAATTGTAAATAAACTTTTTTTGAAAATAATACCACACCCCACTCCTTATAAGGTTTCTTGGTTGAGTAAAGAACAACAAACTTTGATCAATGAGCAATGTTGGGTTGATTTTCAAATAGGGGAGTACAAAGATAAGGTGATGGGTGATATATTAGCCATGGATGCTTGCCATATCCTTTTAGGGATACCTTGGAAATATGACACCAATGACCAACATGATGGTAAGACTAATGTGTTCACTTTGGCCAAGGGTGGGGAGAGTTTCACAATGACACCTCTATTAGATGAAACCAAGGATAAGGTCTTAACTAGTAGTGTCATGATGGTAGGAGAGAAAGAATTCCTAAAATTCATTAAGGAGGATAAGGTACCATGCTTTTGTATTGTAGTCAAGCCTAAGGAGAGTATGCAAAGAAGAGATAAACTATGTCAAGAGAACCTAAGGAATGTTGGTCCTAAAGAGGTAGCAGACTTGTTAGACAAGTACAAGGGTATTATTGTAGACAATAGTAATGAATCTCTACCACCCAAGAGGGAAATCAGTCACTGTATTGACTTAATGCCAAGGACTACCTTACCTAACAAGGTTTCCTATAAGCTTACACCAGAAAAAAATGCAGAAGTGGCTAGACAAATACAAGGTCTATCGGAGAAAGGGTTCATAAGAAAAAGTATAAGTCCCTGTTATGTACCTGCAGTACTTGCACCTAAAAAGGAGGGCACTTGGAGATTATGCACTAACTCTAGGACCATCAATATGATCACCATTAGATACAGGTTCCTAATTCAAAGAATGGAGGACCTTATGGATTGCTTAGGAGGGGCTAAGTATTATTCCAAAATTGATTTAAAAAGTGGTTATCACCAGATAAGGATTAGGGAGGGAGATGAATGGAAGTCTGCATTTAAGACTAATGAGGGTTTGTTTGAATTGGTAGTCATTCCTTTTGGCTTATCCAATTCCCCAAGAACCTTTATGCACTTGATGAATGAGGTCTTGAAGCCCTTTCTTCACAATTTTTTTGTAGTCTACTTGGATGACATACTGATTTTTAGCAGCAGTAGGGAAGATCATCTCCATCATCTTGATTTGGTCCTTAAGAAACTCCATGAAGAAAGTTTGAAGATAAAAATTGACAAGTGTTCATTATTGCAGGAAGAACTAGTGTTTTTGAGATTTATGATATCCAAAGGCAATTTGAAAATGGATCCAAAAAAGCTAGAAGTTATCCTAAATTGGCCACCACCTACTTCAGCATTAGAGGTAAAAAAATTTCATGGTTTATGTAGTTTTTATAGGAAATTTACCAGAAATTTTAGTAGTGTTTGTCCTCCTATAATCAATACAATAAAAGGTGGCAGGAAATATGTGTTCGTGTGGACTAATGAAAAAAATGACTCTTTTGAGGTCATAAAGAAGAAAATTGCAGAACAACCAGTCCTTGTCTTACTTGATTTTCATAAGGTTTTTGTGGTAGAATGTGATGCAAGTAACAGGGCTATAGGGGGTGTCCTTAGTCAAGATAGAAGGCCAGTTGCTTTCTTCAATAAAAAATTGAATGAAACCAAACAAAAGTACTCTACATATGACCTTGAAATGTATGTTATGGTTTAATCTTTGAGGAAATTGTGCCACTACTTGTTGTCTCAAGAATTTATTGTCTTCACTGATTATCAGACATTAAGTTTCTTTAATAGGAAAGAGAAGCTTCATCATAGATATTTTAAGTGGATGGAATTTTTGCAATCCTATACTTTCACTATTAAACATAAAAAGGGTATTACTAATAAGGTTGTTGATGCCTTAAGTAGGAGGAATCTAACAGTCCAAACTATGAAGTTAGAAAGTGCAAGGATCTCAGCTATGAAAGTTATGTATGCAGATGATGAAGACTTCAAGGAAGTTTATAAGGTTTGTGTAGACATGTCTGAAAGATATCATACTGAATTTTTAGAATTTCTGATCCAAGATGGTCTATTATTTAAAGGAGGGTTACTTTGTGTCCCTAAAATTTCTATGAGGGAAAATATTGTAAAGGAGAAGCATTGTGGTGGTCTTGCATGACATTTTGGGGTGGATAAAACATTGGAATTGGTCAGAAGATTCTACTTTTGGCCATAGTTGCAGACCGATGTTAGGATGTTTCTTGAGACTTGTTTGGTTTGTCAAAGATCTAAAGGCCATACTTCTAATGCATGGATTTATACTCCAATTCCTATTCCATCAAAACCTTGGGATTCTATTAGTATGGACTTTGTCCTTGGACTTCCCAAGACAAAGGCTGGTCATGACAATGTTTTTGTTATTGTAGATAGATTCTCCAAAATGGCTCACTTTATCCCATTTGGAACCACACATGATGCCTCTCATATTGTAGGTTTTTTTTTCAAGGAAGTTGTCAAATTATATGGTCTACCAATGTCTATAATCTTAGATAGAGACCCTAAGTTCCTTGGTCACTTTTGGAGGACCCTATGGAAGAAGTTGGGTACAAATGTTTGCTTGTCATCAACATATCACCCTCAATCTGATGGAAAGACTAAAGTGATTAATATGTCACTTGGAAACTTGTTGAGATGTCTTACCCAAGACCATGGTTCAATTTGGGACTCCATTCTTGCACAAGCTGAATTCTCCTATAATGATCATGTTAACAGAAGTACTGGGAGAAATCCTTTTCAAATTGTTTATGGTGTGCACCAAGAGGTGTCTTGAAATTGAGGGATGTTAGTGATATGGAAAATCCTAGTTTTCTTGGAGAAGATTTTGTGATAGTGATGAAATATATTCATGAGCAAGTTCAGTCAAGACTGCAACATACCTTTATCAAATATAAAGAACATGCTGATAAAAAGAGAAGAGAGTTACATTTTTAGATTGGTGACTTGGTCATGGTCCATTTGAGAAAGGAACGAATGCCTAAGGAAAGATACACTTAGTTGATGGTGAAGAAAATTGGACCATACAAGATCCTTAAGAAATTTGGTTCAAATACTTATCAAATTGATTTACCTCCCCATATTCATTTATCACTTAATTTTAATGTTGCTGACCTCTATGCTTACAAGGGTGCTATAGATGATGTGTTTTTTGCAGGTGAGTCAAGCTCTCAGCAAGAGGAGTTATTGAATACTAAGTCTACTCCTTTGGAGATTGATTGTATTTTGGAAACAAGGATGTCTAAACAAACTAGAAGGAAGACATACTATGAATACCTGGTGCAATGAACGAATAAGCCACTGGAGGATGCTACTTGGATGACCAAGGAGGCTATTGTGAAGGCTGAATTCACATTTTCTTCTATCCAACTCAATGATACTTGAGTTTTTTTATCATGGGTAGCATGGTGCAGGGCACCTAAGCCTTCTATTTCATTTTCTTAGCTTTGTTTTCAAATGTAATAAGGTACGAGTCTTGGAACCATCCTAACATGTGTGTGTTTGGTCCTTAGTTCACTTGACTACTTCTTTAGGTGTTTTTCTTAATTCTATCTTGTAGGTTGCAAAGGGATTCCTTGTTCCTTATTTGGATGTGTTTCATCATTCCTAGGTGTTTAGAGTCATTTCCCACTTGGTGGGATGCAATAATATCAATGTTGTTAGAAATTGACAAAATGTTGTCAATATTGAAAATGTTACTCAAGCAACTTTTCAAAAAGTTGCTTGAAATTTTGCAACTATGATTCCAACGGTCACAACCATATTTGAATTTTTTAGATTAGTTGAGGAGAGGTATTTATGATGTAAGAAGCCTATCAGATTGAGAGCTTCAGACATGACACGTTCTGAAGCAAATTTTAATGAAAAAACCACAATTTTCTGAGCATTTCTTCATTTCAAAGACATGTACGGATTGAAAATTGGGATAAATTGACATTGTAGTGTTTTGGGATGAATCTACTTTCTATTTCATTTGGTTTGAGTTAATTTGGTTTTGATTTGTGGAAGTTAGAGAGGTTTCTGTTGTTGCAGGTCTGAAACCCTCAGTAATTGGGGTTTGTGATGAAGATGTGGCCCTAACTTGTATTTTCACTAGTGGAATTCAATGCCCCTTGGTGAAATACAAGTTAAGGCAATGTATTTTAATATCCCAAAGGCTTAGAGGCATGGGATTTCATCAGACGCTTCTATGTTGATTCCCTAGGCTAAATATCTGCCATGTATTTAGCTAGTGCAAAGCAAGATTGCAACAACAAAAATTGAAGGGTGTTATGGGTCCAAGTTGGTGAAGGTTTATGACCATTTTATGTCTATAGAAGACCACAAAATGAATGCATCAAGTTTTTGATCCCATTCTTGAGCCATTCCATCAGACCCTAGTTGAAATTGTTCAACTAGGCTAGAGTGTCACTATGATAGTTTGAGAGTGCTGGAGTAGGGTTGGTGTCTATTGTTTCAGGGTTTGTAAGGGTCATGTTGGGGGATCCTAAAACCAATATTGAACAGGCTTGGTCCAATTTTCACTACCCAATTTGAAAGAAGAAACTATGTTTAGAGACCTAGTAGGATTAAGGTAAAATTCTGAGATTTTCATGTTAAGGGTTTGGAAAGGCTAAGTGATTGTGGAAAGTCAATCCTTAGGAGTATTTTGGAGCATTATAACCCTCAGAAATATTCTGAGATTGGGTTGGATAAATAGTCTATGTCAGGGCTAGTTTGGAAAGATTGTCTCTAGGAACTTGAAGACTTGGAGTAGAACAAGTTAGAAGGGAATCACCTTGTGCAGAAGGGATTCAAATATCTATGGTGTGTAAGAGGAGTCCAAATATCCTATTGAAGGATTTTAGAATTTGGGAACACTATCCAACTTGAAGGGAGAGGGTAGGCCTAGGTCTACACTTCTTGTTGTGCACTCTGCACCATGTGTTGATTTCATTGATATCCAAATTGTGGTTAGAAGTTGAATCTACTGGAACACTTATTCACCCCCTCTCAGTGATATTCAATCCTAACACATCCTCCATTGTGCAATGAAGTATCTACAAAAATGTGCAATAATGCGTAGGATTATAAAGTGATAAGTGCACTAAAAGTGGAGACAACACATAAACTTGAATGCATTAGCTACTATCACCACCTAAAATGGAATTTCTCCTACATGATGTGCAACTTCATAAGTGTCACATATGTAAATCACTATATTATGCAATATCCTAAGTAAACTTAAGTAAAGTTTAATTAGATGAATAAGTGACTAGACCAACAAAAATGTTTTATTTATCTTCAATAAGTGTAAACCATCAACTACATAGTGGTCAAGAATTAAGTTTTGATGATCAAATATGAAACAACATAAGTTCTTGCTACATTGCATATGTAGCTTCTTGGTAGCCCATTATTTCTAATTGATATAGGTAGTTTATGATGAAAATAGGGCAGCAGATAATTAAGAGGGGGGGGGGGGGGGGAATNGGGGTGAATCAGTTATCACACAAGCTTGGAAAACTTAAATCTGAATCTCAGATTTGAAAATTAAACATGTAAACACATATCCACAACACATCAAGAACACATAACACCAAATATTTTTTGCATGAAAACCCGGTCAAGGAGGAAACCACGATGGGGATGAACCCACAATATAAGTATACTCTGTTAAAAGTATTAAATGAGATTGCACATGCATTTAGGCACACTACCTAGAGATCATTTCTCAAAAGAGAAAGACTTACTGTCTAGGGAAGACTAACTGCCTTACACCAAATTGAATTATATCCATAGATCATGAACTATATAATAGCATCTTTATCATGCCTGGATCAGTTCCATTGAAGCACAAATACAACTTTATTTTCCACACTCACTTCCTTCAAAAGATATAACCTTTCAGCGTACATACATTCACATATCTTTCTCATCCACACATCCGCACATGAATACATGATTATTACATTAATTTATACAAATCATCAACCTATCTTTAAAGGTTGACCAAACACTCTCCACCTATTAAAAATATAATCACATTTATTACAATATTTAATGAGGACCAAACAATATTGGCTAAGACATGGTACAAACTAAATCTTTATCCACAAACACACAAAACCTCCATGAAATACGCCTCAAACATCCACAATACACTACAATCATCAGGTCGACCAAGACAATGAAGAACATGAATTTTCAAACATAAATCACCAATTGCAAGAACAACAATCAATACCGACCAATGACACAAAAAAAAAACCCAATCTAGAAACATCCACAAGCATCATGAATTACCACAACAACATCCACATCAACTCAAATTTTGAAATCATCAGCATCTTTATACCAACACTCAGGAACACTAACGACAATGATTGTCAACATAGAAAAAATGACTTGTGGGCCTCCAAATCACAAACCATTTGAATTGAGGATACATATCAATGTACGAAACATACCACCAGATCCACCAAGCATAATTTTACAATGCAGAGCAATGTGAAGATCAAAATACTGTCACTTTGTCACCTTTGAACAATTGAAAAATCAGTCACAACACAAATGTATGTAACTCACTCAAATCTTCATGTGAACCTCTGCAAGTTGAGCTGAATTAACTACAAAAAATAAAAAACAAATGCATGCATCTACAAACTCTGATCTTCAATATCCAAGCTACACTATGTTACCAATTTTCACTATATGCTGAAATTGTTGAGCTGATTCAGGTTATTAAGTTTTAAGTGGTTATTGTACTCTTCCTTAAAGTTCTATGGACAAATTTAAGCTAACAAAAGAAATGCTGAAGTATTTTAAAATTTCTGTTGTAAAATAAATCAATTTGCAATTAAAATATCAAAGAGATATGCTTCATTAAAAGAAATTTCTCATTTATTCAAAATACAGAATTAATTACAAGAGTTTTCATGATCTATAGAAGAAAAATGATATGCAAATTGCTTGTATGTTTCAAATCTAAATACAAGTCCATCTTTATTTTGAAGTACAACTGAGTTACAAAAGGAATTGAAGATACAAAAGATCCCACACAAGCCATGGGCTGGCCATAAAATAATACAAGAAATAATCACATGCTTAGAGAGGGTAATATCCATCATTGCCTGTGCCAATGAAATACTATTTTGTATTGTATCTAGGTCATCCATCTGCCAAGATTTTTTTATGAGTCTTTAAGGATCCTGCAAAAGAATGATAAAATAAATGATGTTAATCACAAGGATGAGCAATGAAGGGTCTCACTATCTCTAGAAGATGAGTGTTATGCATACATTTATCAATCACATGATAAAATGAAAAGGAAGGTCATCAGATAAGTGAAGGAATCAAATGTTTTAATTCACAAGTTTGTTTTCATGTGCAACTACAAGATATTAATGTCATTATCACAAGTGCTATCCATGTTGTTACAATAGATTGACATGAAATTTTTTAAAATGATGTTGCAGAAAACATATCATAATACAATGGTGCATGGATATTCCTATCATAAAAATATGATGTTGTCTATGACTATCAACATGTGTTTAAAACAATGGTAACAATCAAAGATTTGGTCAATACAAGTTATCCTAAAGAATTAAAAAGGAGCCTTTTCATAATGCCAAATATCATGGAGTTCATAGCAGTGACATGGAGAGATCAGGAAAACTATTCTAAGGTATTTATGATATGAAACTATAGGAAATATGTCCCAATCATTCAATACAATGAACAAGTATATATATTAATGATAAGAAATAAGAGTATCATAAATTTCATTAAGAGAGACATTCATTTAATGAAATTTAAATAAAGAGTGATGTCATGTTACATGATCAAGAATTGGTGATACAATACACAATGCATATACACAAACCATAAAATCAAGAGTTGCAAGTTTTTAAGGAGGAAGTTTACCATCAAAGAAGTAAATTAGAGGCTCATATAAGAGAGAAGAACATAAGAATATATCTACAAAGATATGAAAAAGTTGATGTATATCTACAAGGTGCATATCAATCAACAAAGTACAACAACAAGACAATTGAAATGTAAACTATGCAGGGATCATGTTGTTTAGTTTTCATATTCCAAATCAGCCATAGGTAATGAATATCATAAGTACCTTTTCAAAGGAGAAAAAAAATAAAGGAAAAGCCTCACCGTTGATGTAGAGGTATCATGGTACACCAAGAAATCTCTTAGGATCTCGTAGATCCACCCTTATTTCATTATGACAATAGTTCATTTGAGACAAAACATTACTTCTAAGGTATGAATTTACTATACCCCTAACATATATGTTAGATTCCTTAATCCCACCAACATGAACTCTTAACTTCCATAATATATCAAAAAATTCATGGTTATACATTCAACCAATCAAATACAATGAGGGTCCAAATAAACATCACAATCAAAGTCATACTTCAACATTAGGGAATCTCCCTTCAAATTAACATACTTGTTCAAACTTCACAAGATCACCATAATAAGTAAAATGACAACATTATATGTCAATCACAAACCTTGTACCATCATAATTAGAATTTTGAGTTTGTCATCCTCCATCTCCAAGACCATGCCAACTGACATCTTCCTTCCTTAGGCTTTGTTCCTTTAATCATAGATCTCTACACACAACTCCATAGGTATTTATAACCTTCTTATATTTACCTAACTGTTTAACTACCCTCAAGACCGAACACCTACCTTTGACAACTTTTTCCTTGTAATGACAACTTTTGCATAATTGACAAAATTGACTCCAAACTTGACATAGACACCTAGAACATATTGAAATGAACCAAACATGACCAATTACACTCACATTATTATTCCTTGGGCCTTATTTAATATTTGACCCCCTTGACCAAGATTGACCCTATTAGGACCTTACTAGGCAACTTTGACAACTTGTTGTAATTACATCACATGGCTTTACATAATAACTTAACATGACACAAAACATCTTCAAATGACCTTAAGGACTCAAATTTCTCATGATATCTCCTAGGATCCTCTTGGGGTGCTTCTTGTACTAGGTTCTCCCACACCAACTGTCATATGCATGATGAGCACAAGGTGCAGCAGCATAAGGAACAATAGGAAAATATACAAGAGGCATTCGTGCATTGATAGAAAAAAATAATACACATGAAATAATGATTGGGGATGTTTTATAATAGCCAAGAAATAAGAAAAAATAGAGATGTTAAAGGAAATGATCCAAACTGAAGGTTGCATCAGGTGTCAAATATGAAGCAATGTCACTGTCTCAAAGTTGTAAAAAAAAGGTTTTTGTCACAGGGGCGTTTGTGGTATCATTTATACTGTGACCTTTCAAAGAGATATTAGAAGTAATTAAAGCTAATTCTGACAAGATGAATTTGTAACCTTAAGAGAGTAAAGTACAAGAGTCAGAAATGATAAGAATATCATAGAGAATCCATAGTGATAGTTTAATAGGGACTATTATAAGGTGCTAATCGTATTGAAAAAAGGTCAATATTATAACCGAGGTACTATGATGTTACAAAATGGGTACATTGACATATATCCATGAGGAAAAGTAGATTGCATACAAAATAACATGAGATCAATATACGTTAATGGAACTAATAAAGTCTGAAACTGTCAACAACTTTGTCTTCCACAAACATTTATTAAGAGCCATAATTGAGTAGTGAACGTCATCAAATAAAGCTACAAGATATATCAAGAAAATAATGCTACTAGAAATATACAAAAGTTTCAGCATAGCAGAGGCCGCCAAGATGTATCAGGGAGAAACTTCAATGTTTTAAAAACTAAAATGATCATTTGCCAAAAAAATGAAGAGCAATAGTATATGTTACAAAGCAATGTCATAGTTTGAGAACATCAAGTAGGTTCCTATAGGTTTCAAGGTGCCATTTTTAGGCTTATTTTCTGTTAGAATTTGAAGAATTCATACACCAAGATCCACTGCAGCAAAAATCTATAACAAAAGAAAAGAATGGAGACACAACACAAAATGTTCTGAAAAGATAAAATATTCATTCAGAGAGGGAATAATAATTACAATGAGATCAAAACCTTATAAAGGTGATCAAAACCCTGAAAGGGGAGAAACCTAGGTTGCATGATAATAATTAATAAAGAATTAATTATTACATGCCTAAAGTTTAGCTTAAGTAAACTAGAGATAATAAGTGACTTAATAATTAAATCAAAATGATTTAATTAATAAGTGAATTAACTTATTACTCTAGCACCCCCCTTAAGATAAACTTAGGGAGAAGCTAAAAACCTAAAAAAAACTACTCAAAGTAGGAAATGGGTCCCGACAACATGGCCTAATCAGGTACCCAAGTACCAAAAATCTTTGTAAAGAAGAGAAAAGGAGAAAACCTAGTGGGAAAACCCCTCTCCAAAAAGAGATGAAGCCTAGTGAAGGACTGAAGAAGCCTCCAAACTAGAGAATGTCCCACAAAACATGAACAAAGATCAGGTAGAGATGCCTGTAATATGTATGAGTTCCCTCAAATGACACTGATCAAATCAAGATGACAAACAAAGGAAAACATCAAAACTTGAAGATACAAATGGAAAAACATCAAAGTCCGAAGAGTTGATCGAAAGAACACAAAGAACACCACTCAAGCATGAAGCTGCAAACACTGTAAAAGAATAATTGTTGGAACCTCCACTAAAATAAAATATGATCAGGTAGAGAAGACTGTAATCTATATGAGTGCCCTCAAATGACACTGCTCAAATCAGGATGGAAAACAAAGGCAAACATTGAAACTCAAAGATATAGATGAAAAAAACACCAAAGTCTGAAGAACTGATCAAAAGATGGAAGGATGCCTCCGAAATAGGAAAGAAATATTTTCCATATGGTAAATGATCCATCTCACCAAAATGCATAGGTACCCAGCCACTGCATCCACCTAGTACATAGGACCAAATACTGAATACATAGATCACTCCATCAAACCAAGAAAGTATTAAAATGAATAGGAGATACCCCCTATAATGTTGAGTAGAGAGAGGCATGACAGGTACACTGAACCAGATTGCGAAGAACAATTACATGTCAAAGAAAGTACAAACACATATAAATGATGGTGTCGTGGATGATCAATATATTGACACACATAATGAGGCTAATATCATGGATGGAAAAATCACTTAACAAAGGTAGATAAAACCCCCCCATGACACTTTATGATGTAGTGCGAGTACAAACAAACACAAAATGTGCAAGATCCCAAGCATGCAACAGATGACACTTTATCTCAGTGTATTTTCCAAAAAATAAATGCTACAAAAATAGATGTCTACAATGCTCAGGAATGACAGAAAGTTGTAAGATCACAAGTAACAGCTAAAAAAGAGTCATCCCATGCAAGGAAAACAATCCTAGGACTTGAAACATCCAAGATATTCACTAGATTGCAAAAAACAAAAAGTTGAATAAAATGTACCTAGAGTAGATACTGGAGATGAGACCCATACAAGAAGAAAGAGAATAGAATCAACATTCCAATGACATGCGAAAGTAAAAAAAATGGAGTCGAGAGGAGCAAGATATGGATGCTAGAGTGCAAAAAGGAACCTTGAATTTGATTGGAAAAAACCCTGCAAGACAGAAAAATCAGAAAACCAAACCTGGAAAAATAGATTGATCTCAAAACCAGCGTTTCACAAATATCTCATTTGGCAAAAATTACCTCCGTTTGCTCAAGTTATGGCAAAAATTGGACAAGACCCCTAGAAGTCAAAAAAAGAGAGCCTGGTGGCTCCCCGGGCGGCGGCGCAAGCCGAGATCACAGCTCGACGGTGCCTGCCAGCGGTGGGCCCCCAAAAAACTTTATTATTATTATTATTATTGTAATTTTTCATTTCTACCTCGATTTGCATACCCATAATAAGGCCTCATGCAATTGTTTTTTGCCTCAGATTACAACTGTACCCAAATTGGATGTGACTTATATGGTAATAGGGGTTTTTTGGCCTTTTGAGCACAACCGTGAGGTAGGTTTGTGCCCAAAGAGCTCCAAAAAATAGATCCACCCAGATCCACACAAAAAACTCTAAAAACTTGAAACGCTTAGCACTCCAAAAAATCTTCAAGAACAGGCTGCAACAATAAGGCTCTAATACCATGTTAGGATTCAAAGAATTCATACACCGAGATCTCTCACAACAAAAACCTGTCACAAAAGCAAAGAATAGAGACACAACACATGATGTTATGAAAAGATGAAATATTCATTAAGAGAGGGAATAATAATTACAATGAGATCAAAACCTTATAAAGGCGATCAAAACCCTAAAAGGAGAGAAACCTAGGTTGCATGATAATAATTAATAAGGAATTAATTATTATATGCCTAAATTTTAGCTTAATTAAAATAGAGATAATAAGTGACTTAATAATTAAATCAAAATGATTTAATTAATAAGTGAATTAACTTGTTACTCTAACATTTTCTTCACATACCCTAGTAGTTACCTATAGAAATATGATGGAAAAGTGAAGGAATTCTCAAAGTCACGACTATAGAATGGAGGGAAGGGTCAACATAATCCAATGAAGTCTTAGGTACAATGTCTTGAACAAAAGCAATCTTTCCATATGAATTTAGAAGCTGTGGTTTATGTACAGATAAAAAATACTATATAGTGCCATAACCAATGATATATGTGAAGAAAATTTGAAAAGATATTGCACAATGTTTCTTATATGTAGGAAAATCAAAGTAAAACCCTCGTAACACTAGTTAGGGGCATCAAGTAGGCAGGAACAGAGAAATGCAGATATAAAGTTCAAACCCCCATTCCTGAACAAGCAAGCTATATAAACCCTTTAATCTATAGAATACAAAAGCATTTTTTTAAAGTGCCCAAATATTCATTAAGATGACAAGCGCATGTCAGAGTAAAATCAAAAGATAAAGAACATGTCCAAATCCTCAAGCATTTTCTAATAGAAGATCAAGTGGTGGCAAGTTCCCCAAAACACAGAGATAAAAAATCTTTCTACAAAGATGACTCAATGACATACTCATAAGACTGTTAAATCTGCAATGAAGACCTTTATATCGAGAGTTTCCTCCATGAAATCACCATGTGATCTCCATCATTTTCTCAGTAAAACCCCATTTCATGCATGTCGGCGGCCATACCATAGAAGAGAGCTCTCCAGAAGAATCCAAAGTGACAAGCGAATGCCAAGTTTAGGGTTTAAAAACCCTAATAGATCAACAGGTGATAAGTCTTTTGGACTTATGTTTTTGTGGGATATGTTTAATGAGGGCCTGTGGGGTTATATTAATGATGGATTTTATTTTGAATCAAATACAAAGTTTATTTTTTATATTTAACTTTTGTTTAATAAATAGTCTATTGTAAACTATTTATTAAACATAAATTAAATATAAAGTAAACTTATTACTTTTACTATTATTTATCACTGTATCATTTGTTGAAGGGGATATTTAATATTTATTAAATATCACATATATTATATACAATAATAAATAATATGAGATGATTCAAGAGGATCTTTGCATGATATCTTGTGAACAATAATAGCTAGGTGTTGAAATTATGAAACACCAATTATTAATTATTTTCTTTTTTTTTGTTTCATATGCAAATGAGAGGATATGGGAATGAAAAAATAGTCAAACTAGACTTGACCTTGGAGTTCATTTTGCAGTGGTTGGAGGCTGTTTTATTTTGCATGGAACATAGGGATCTAGAGGAGAGTTTTCTTCACTTCTTGATGCAGTTTAAGGCTTCTTTTAGTTCTATTGCAGTTGAGGGGAGACTTGAGATAGTGAGACTTTAGTTATGACCAGTTATACCTCTATTTTGGAGAGATTGTTTCCTGCATTCGAACCCATGTTTTGCATGTAGATTCAGAGGGATTTGAGGCAGTTTGAGACAATTTTAGAGTGAGTTGACTATATTTTTTGTTCTGCATGACCTTTGGTCACTTCTGGTTTAGTTCATGACATGTTTCTTAGAGTTTGGTCCCTATTTTTTAGGGATTTTCATATCTATCCGACCCATGTTGATTATGAGTCTATATCTTGTATTTTGACCTTACTTTATGGAGGTTCATTCTTATTGCCTCTTTTTTTCACTTTACAAATTGAGGTGTTATTGTATTGAGAAGTAGGATGATTTGTAGCAGAGTTTCCATCATTACTGAATAAAGATTACAGGTTCCTTCTCAATTTTTTTGTGCTAAAGTGTTGATTGTGAGTATTTGGCAAGATATTGTGTTAAAGTGCTTTATTTTATCAAGCTTCTTTCAGTATTAGATACAAGATTTGGGTAACTTATATGCAGGTCTTTGATTGTGTCTCCCATTTGCACACTGGAAATAGAGAAAACATCATTGTTTTCCTTTCAGGGTGTCAAATACTGAGCCTTGTCATAAGAATGTCATATGCATATAGTATGTAATTGAGGTAGTGAGCAACTTTGTGTCTTTAAGAGGTAATTTTGTGAGGATTTCCAACTGCATGTAATATTGGTATTCATCAGGTGCATCACCCATTAAGTTTTAGTTATTCATTTCACAAGCATCCTTCTATCCCTTTTCTCGCAATCATTTAGTTTAAGTGAGCACTATTAAGGAACCAACATTTCAATCCCATAGATTCACTCTCACCATAGGATACCCACAACCTGGGAGTGTTTCCATGTTCCAACATGATAGTTGGATTCTATATCTAGCTATAAGCGCAATCCTGATTAACAACACACCGAACCAACAAAACCACTAAACTTTACTGCAACACTGCCACAAACAGAGAATTATGTTGACATCAATGACAACACATCTCAAACATCTCTCAAGAACATATTTACATATTATTAAAACAATCTCCCCCTTTGGAATTGATGGAAACATATGATGTGAAAAATAATCAATGTAATAAAAATCAACATCTCCCACTTAGACTTTGTACACAACTCTTCATGATTCTCTTCTCAATACTTCACTAGTTTTTCACATGAATCTTTATCCCCCTTTGACATCAAGGGAAAATGAACATATTTTCCAAAATTTGAATTTATCTCCCCACATTTGAACATCTGACTCATAAGACTAACCACTCCCTCTAAGTATTAGCCACCACTCACCAATCTAGATCACAAGATATCTCTGTGAAATGCACTAGACTGATGCATACCAATGCACCTTAGTTGTGATTAGGAGTGGTAATCACCCCTAACTTACCTATGAGATACTCAAAAGTTTCTTTGGGAAAAGGCTTAATAAAAATATCCACAATCTATTCCTTAGTAGGCACATACTCCAATCTGAATTCCTTCTCATTTAACTTCTCTCTCAAAAATAAAAACTTAATTGATATATGCTTATTCTTTGAATGCAACATTGGATTCTTATAAATGTTAATTGCACTTGAATTAGTAGATAAAAATAGGCTCATCATACACTACTATGATATCCTTCAACATCCACTTTATCCATACCACCTAAGTATAATTGATTGCAACAACAACATATCCTACCTCTGCAGTAGATTGTGAAGTACAATTCTTCTTTTTTCTCAACCATGAAACCAATATTTTACCCAAGAAAAATGCACCACCACA
Organism: Thuja plicata; assembly: GCA_018584345.1. Lineage (NCBI taxonomy): Eukaryota > Viridiplantae > Streptophyta > Pinopsida > Cupressales > Cupressaceae > Thuja > Thuja plicata. The sequence goes on along the minus strand of MU227966.1, from coordinate 3,466,969 downwards.
AGTACTCTTCCTGTCATCCACATTTCCTACCTAATCAACATCACTAAAGGCACTCAAAGTGAAATCATCATCTTTAGGATATCATAAACCATAATCAACCATCCATTTCAAATATCTGAAATTTCTTTTAACAACAACAACAACAACAACAACATGAGATTCCTTAGGATGTGCTTAAAATCTAGCAACAATGCAAACAACACTCATAATATCAAGTTCAGTCTGAGTCAAATGTAACAATCCACCTATCATAGATCTGTATATGGTCTGATTTGTCTTAGGTGAATCATCATCTTTAGTCAACTTACATCTAGTCACCATAGGAGTACTAAATAGATTTGAATCTTCCATTCCAAAAAATTTCAACAACTCTTTCACATACTTGGACTGAGATATAAAAATTCCATTATCTGACTGTTTAATTTGCAAACATAAAAATAATTTCATCTCCCCAATCATAGACATCTCAAATTAATTTTTCCTTTTTGGAAAAGTCTTTTCTCAACTTATCATTCTCTCCAAAGATAATATCATCAATAAAAACTTCAACAATTAAAATATTATTATGATCCATTTTAAAATACAAATTACTATAAAAAATACCTTTGTTAAATCCAAGCTTTTGTAAAAACATATTTAATCTAGCATACCATGCTCTTGGGGCTTTCTTAAGTCCATACAAATCTTTCTTTAACTGGAAAACCATACCGCTTTGATCAATCAATAAAAATCCACCTGGTTGCTCAATGTACACTTCTTCCAACTCACCATTCAAGAATGTTGAATTGACATCCATATGATAAACTCTAAAATCCTTGTAAGCAACATAAGCAAGAAAAATTCTCACAACCTCAATTCTTGCCACATGAGAAAAATTCTCCTCAAAATCAATACCTTCCATTTGTGAATATCCTTTACAAACAAGTTTTTCTTTGTTTATGATCACTTCACCATTTTCATTCAATTTGTTCCAAAAGACCCATTTAGTTCTTATTACATTTTTTTCCTTAGGTCTAGGAACAAAAATCCATGTTTTATTCTTTTCAATTTGATCCAATTCTTCTTCCATTGCTTACACCCAACGTTGATCTTAATTTACAAGCTTCATTCACATCCTTAGGTTCAATCTTTGAAATAAAAAAATACTCAACTCTATATTCATCAATTCTTCTTCTAGTTTGAACACCTTTATTCCTATCTCCTATTATCTGACTTTCTGAATGATTCAATCTTACAAATCTGGCAGTCTTAGGATTTTATTGAATTTCAAACTCTTGTGTTATTTCTTCACCACATGTTTCTTCTTCCTCTAAATTCCCTAGAATTATATGAATTTTATTATAGGTTTTCTTTCCTTTATTTGTACTATCATCCTGATCATCTGAATCATATCCGCAAGATCTAGATTTTTTCTTATTGCCTTCATCAACCTTGACATTTTCACTCTCAAATATCTTCCTTAATCTATTATTGTAACATTTGTACGCCTTGATTTTTGTTGAATAACAAATAAAAATACCTTCATCATATCTAGCATCAAAATTTACTATATCTTCATCTCTCTTGATATAATATTTTCTTCCAAAGATTCTAAAATATTTAATAGTAGGAACATTGCCACACCATCTTTAATATTCACCTTTCTAAAATATCTTACTAGTATCACCTTTGATATGCACTCGGTTAAGTGTGTAAATTGTAGTACTCATCGCTTCTCTCCAATAAAAATGTGGAACATTTGCGTCCATCATCATTGTCCTTGTAGTGTCTAGAACATTTACGTTCTTCCTTTCCACTACACCATTTTGCTGAGGGGTCTACGGAAATCTGCCTCTTTATCCCATGTTCTTCATAAAATGTATTGAACTCACCAAAAGTGAATTCACCACCTCTGTCAAATATCAAACACTTCAATTTCAAATATGTCTCTGTCTCAACCATAGACTTGAAGATTTTGAATTTGTATAGGGCCTCATATTTATCCCTTAAGGAAGTAACCCACATCATCCTTGAATAATCATCAATCAAAAACATAAAATATCTCTCCTTGAAAATTTTTAACTCTAGAAGGACCACATAAATTAGTATGAACAAGATCCAATAATCCACTTGAATTATGATTCTTACTTATGAAGGTAGATCTAATTTTTTTTCCCAATTGACATTCCTTGCACACAGGGTTAGCAGGTTTCTTCAATCTAGGAAGATCTCTCACAACTTGAATATGACTTATCTTTACAATAATATAAAAATTCACATGGAACATCCTTTTATGCCATAGCCATCTTTCATCAATATGAGAAATAAAATATCTTCTCTCAGTGTTATTCAAAGGAAAGACATTATCTTTAGTTTTTGTACATGATGCAATCTCAATACTAGAGTTACCCAAGATTCTACATTTCCCATTCTTGAATTGCAGATCATAACCCTTGTGAACTAACTATCCAACACTCAACAAATTATGTTTTATACCTTCAACATATAAAACATCATCAATATTGTTCTTACCATCAAGCGTAATGGATCCTCTGCCACAAATTAGATAAGGTGTGTCATCTCCAAATCTTACAACACCACCATCATACCTTTCCAATCTTACAAACTTGATCTTATCACCTGTCATATGATGTGAACATCCGCTATCAATCACCCATTCATCTTTCTCTTCAACTTGTGCAACTAAATCTTTATCCTCATTCATGTAGCTAGTAGAATCAGGATCATCTTCCTTAATAGAAATTAATACCCATTCATCGTCACTCACACCACCTTTATCAAACTCATCATCTGTTACATCTTCTTCATCATAATGGAATTTTTTTTATGAAATCTAGGTTTCCTAGGTTTAAACTTTGGAACTCTTTCAGGACACCTTGATGAAAAATGACCTATCTTATTGTAGAAAAAACATTTAAGAGGCAACTTTCCTTCATACTTACCAGAACCTTTGGGAAATCTCTTGGCAATAAGGGCTTAAAGATCTTCAAGCTAAGACTCTTCTTCTTCAATCTCTTGCATCTCCTTTGCATATCTAGATACTCTTGAAGAAATTTCTCCTAGATCATATCTATGCTAATCCTTAGAAATAGTAGCTTTGAATGCAGATTCTACCTTAGGAAGGGCATCACCAAATTCACTCATCTCAGAAGTTGAAATCTTACCAGTTAACATACACTCTTGTCACATTTGTCATAGTTTTGATTTCCTCAAAAGAAGCAACTTTGTGTTTATAAGGAGGTAAAGATCTAAACACCTTAGAAACAATCTTTGATTCATCCAATTGTCCACTAGCACATCTGATATTGCACATGAGTTCATTCACCTTCTACATAGAGGAAGTAATGTTCTCATCTTTTCTCATCCTCAATGTCTCATATTTTTCTTTTAGACTCTACAACTTTGCAAGCTTACATAAGCATCACCTTCATATAAGGTTTTTAGCTTCTTTTAGATCTCATGAGAAGTCTTCAATTCCATAACATTTGTCATCTCAGTGTTAGGCAAGGAACTCAATAATGCTTCCTTAGCTCTAATGTTGTATTCAATCTTCTTTTTCTCATCAAGAGTGGTAGGAACTGTAGGAGGATTATTGGCTTCTCAGTAATCTTCTAGTAATTGATGAAAATAGGGAAGCAGACAATTGATAGGGATGAATGAGTTGTCACGCAAACTTCTAAAACTTAAACTTTAATCTCAGATCTAAAATTAAACATGTAAGCACAAATCCGCAACACATCAAGAACACATAACACCAAGATTTTTCACGTGGAAACCTGGTCAAGGGAAAAACCACGGTGGGGATGAACCCACAAGATAAGTATACTTTGTTAAAAGTATTATACCATGTTAGGAGTATTACAATGGGAAAACACACACATTCAAACACACTGCATAGAGATCACTACTCAAAAGAGAAAGGCTTATTGCCCAGGGAAGACTCACTGTCTTACAACAAATTAGATTACATCCACGAATCATGAATTGTATAATAGCATCATCATCAAGCCTGGATCAATTCCATTGAAGCATATATATAAATTTATTTTGCACACTTATTCACTGCCTTCAAAAGATATAACCTTTCAGCTCACATGCACTTGTATATCTTTCTCATCCACACATTCGCACACGAATACAAGATTATTACATTAATTTATTAAAATAATCAACCTACCTTTCAAGGTTAGCCAAACACTCTCCACCTAATAAAAATATAATCACACTTAATACAAATTAAATTTGGACCAAGAAATGTAGGATAAGACATAAGACATACCAAAATATTTATCCATGAACACACATCACCTCCATGAATTACACCTCAAACATCTGCAACATGCTACAATCATCAAGTCAACCAAGAACATGAAGAACACGAACTTGCCAAAAGAAATCACCAATTACGAGTACAACGATCAATGCAGACTAGCAACATAAAAAGTACATGATCTAGAAACATGTACAAGCATCGTGAATTACCACAACAAAATTCATATCAACTCAAATTTTGAAATCATCATCATCTTTATACCAACACTTAGGAACACTAACAACAATGACCGTCAACCTAGAAAAATGACTCGCGGGCCTCTAAATCACAAACCATTTGAATTGAGGACACACATCAATGTCCCAAACATACCACCAGATACACAAAGCATAATATTACAATGCATATCAAAATACTATCACTTTCTCATCTTTGAACAATTGAAAAATCAATCACAACACAAATGCAAATAACTCACTCAAATCTATATGCAAAACTCTGCAAGTTGAACTGAATCAACTACAGATAATCCACAAACAAATGCATACATCCACAAAATCTAATATTTAATATCCAAGTTGTTGGTACATGGTGACTGATCATGCGTGTACTGTACACTTATTGGGAAAAGGTGTCGGCATGAAGCACCGCTGTAAATAGGGGCTCAAAGCCCCCCTACTTTCTCGTACGTACAAGAATATGTACGTACAAGAGTATGTATGCATGAGAATATGAGTACATGTACAAGTACAAGGGGGATATTATGAGAATATTATTTTAGAGTTAGGGTTAACGTTGTTAACCAACTTGGTAAACCGCATCTAAAGGCTTGATAAATAAGTGACTGTGTGAGGTGAAAAATATCAGATTGTAATTTTATCTTGGCTAAATAATAAAATAAGTAGACGACTCTTTTTGTTGGATGTAGCCCATATTGGGTGAACCATGTTAAATATTTGTGTTATTTGTTTTTTTGTCTTCTTTATTTCTGCATTATCTTAATATTGTTTATTGTTCATATCTGCCTAAACCCTAACACAAGCTACACAAGACAAACAAACTCACTGAACTTAACTGCAACACTATCACAAATAGAGAAATATGTTGACATCAATGAAATCACATCTCAAACATCTCTCAAGCACATATTTGCATATTATTCCAACATTTTAATGGGTAGTTTGATGCGATCATTATAATAATTCTAGTTTGGGTTTCATTTTTAGCTTGAAAGTTTAGTTTGTCAACATGATTGTGCAAGGAAATGTTTTGTCAATTTATGTCTATTAACTCAAAGAATTTCACCTACTAAACAAAATATCTCAAATATTAGATAGAAAACAAAGCGAATATGCCCGCACTAGTGCAAATTTCTTTCAAGAGTGTTTGTTTCTATTGATATGTTTATTCTTTTCAGCTAATGGCTACAAATTATGCTACCCTAAACTACTTTTATAAAACTATCTTATCAACTTTAACAAGAACTATGCTACAATGCAACCCTTATTATTTCTAAAAATTATACTACCCTAAACTATTTTTCTAAAACTGTCATTTCAACTTCAACAAGAACTACACTACAACACAACCCTTATTTATATTGTAAAATAGTAATTACATCTAATGAAAACAATGCCCACTTAAAATTTTAATAAATATGCACATCACATGTCAATATAGGGATGAAGTTATCTATCAAAGATATCGAAACACTTCGTATTTGACTAGATATACCCAATCTGGATTATTCTTCTTTAGAGCTCATCCCAATAACCAAAGTGACTATACATGTGCTAAATCTATATACTTTAATTTATAGCAATAATGAAAGTTCTCTCTCTTATGAAATGACTGAACATTTTCTGAGGAGGCACCATTGTTGAGATCGATTGCAATTAGCCTTAAGAGGCCAAGGATGCATTAATAGACTAAGATCCAACAATGGTTTGGGTAAGTGCATAGATGGTTGCATATGTAGTAAATCCACTATTTTTTCCTATCTTTGGGTATTTTTCGTAGCCTTTTTCTACTTTGGATTTCTTGTTGATATTTGTATACCAATATGAAAGTAATCAAATCTAAAATGATTTTTTGATTTGATTATTTTTATAACAGGCATGAATGGATTTTCACTGACCTAAACAAGTGATGATAAAATTTGTTATAATGATGTCATTATTTTGGAATTGTGTAATCAAATTAGAATCAACGTCTTGGGTTTTCAACGATTAGCATAGCCATAGCCTCAAGGAGTGCATGGAAATGTGAGGAGGCCTGATATATTTGGGGTCATTAAGTGCCCAATGAAGTTATAAAGATAGGCATAAAATAACACCTAAAAATTTCATGACATTCCAAGAAAACCTTCATAGAAGTGTTTCAAATCTTTTTTTTTCCTATGTTCATCTTGTCCAATGTATCTAGGATATTTCTTGGAGTGTAGGAATGTGAATTTAGAGGTCTAGTTGATTATATGCAGTGAAGCAAGGGTTTTATATTCTTGAAAATGCATAAAGTATATCTTAGTGTCTATTGGAAACCATATTATGATCTTCCATTCATAACAGTTATGTCTACACACACGATTTTATACCTTCAATAAGGATAGATTATGTCAACTTTGAAACGACAAAGTATTTGGAGGATTTATATTATAAAAAGAAAGAAGTTATATTGTCTATAAAACTCTAATAACTCCTCCATAATATGTATTTTAATTTCACTCTAATTTTTAACTTTCACTTAGTGTCTTTTGGAAACCATATTATGATCTTCCATTCACAACAATTATGTCTACACACACGGTTTTATACCTTTAATAAGGATAAATTATGTCAACTTTGAAACGACAGAGTATTTGGAGGATTTATATTATAAAAAGAAAGAAGTTATATTGTCTATAAAACTCTAATAACTCCTCCATAATATGTATATTAATTTTTCACTCTAATTTTTAACTTTCACTCATCTGTAATGGATACACACACACACACACACACACACACACACACACACACACACACAAACTAATTTAATGTGTGTATTATTTTAAAATAAAATGAAATTTATGATATCTATTTAATTCTTAATATGTTTATAATATTAAGAATAAATATCTACCTCACTTGGTAATTAAATAGATTTTAATATTAAAATATTTGTTAGAAAACACCTTTAAAAAATATAATTTTTTAACGTAGCTTTGATAAATTGATTATAAAATAAGGAGAAGATACTCTAGATGTATTACAAAAAGTAGTCTTGCACATACATTGATTGACCACAAAGGATTTTTCCATCAAATTATACATATCTTCTAACTTGTAAAAATGATTAGTATAGTGTAAATTGCTCTCATACAATGTTAGAAATTATGATTTTAGGATACTAATTTTTAACAACATATAAAATAAATAATATGAGAATCATACAACCATAAATTTAAACATTACACAAGATATATATGGGGAAAACATTTTGGGTAACAACCTGCATAAAGCATCATTTTATTAAAACACTTACAAAACATAGTCAATCATAAATAGACTAAACATGGGTATAGTTTTCCTTACTTCCAAATGACACATAATACCTTATGTGCACGGTGATATAATTCACTATAAAATCTCCAATTCACACTCTCTCAAATGAGATAGAACCTTCTTAATTATAGGAGGAAGGGTGGCAACATTAGTCACAACTTTTCAATAACCCCCATTCATAAAAAATAATAATAATCCAATAGTTATTATATTATAATTATTTTAAATGTGGCATGCTTAATAAAATATACAATAGATATAATTTTATAATATATAAATTTTATAAGGGTATGACCCCTAATAACATGATGTTGTAATAGTGTTGCAAGATTAGGCATTGGTCTATTGACACATTACTGATCATTTAAAATTAAGAAAAATCATTTTAGAGCTAAGTTATTTTAGCTTTTATTTTATTGGCCTTGCCATCTTACATAGTCCATTGTTACAAATTTATGCTAAAACTATTGCTAGCTTATAACTATTAAAAATCCCAGAGGACTATGTTTAATGTCATTTTAATAAATTTATGATATAATGATTGCATCTATAGGGACCCTTAACCAGCTATATCCTTTGTTGAAGGATTAGGCATTGGTCTAGTGACAAATCACTAACCTCCAACATTCATTTAAAAATTAAGGAAAATCATTTGAAACTTAAGTTATTTTAGTTTTTTATTTTATTTTCATCACCATCTTATATAGTCCATTGTTACAAGTTTATGCTAAAACTATTGCTAGCTTAAACAATTAAAAATCCTAGAGTACTATGTTTAATGTTACTTTATTAAATATATGATGTTGTAATGATTGCATCTCTAGGGATCCTTGACAAACTATATCCTTTGTTGCATCATTAAATTTGACCAATTTATGAGATTTGAATGATGTAAATGAGAACTCACAAAAAATTGTTAAAACAAACCTTAGAGTCATCATTGCGTGTGAAGTCCAAAAGATCTCTAGGAGAGCATAGGTTTTTTCCTAGAGTTAGTTGTACCTAAATGAGAGTCCTAGAGTGAGGCTTGACATGTAGAAAGAACACCAACAAGCTCCATTCCAATAATCATTTTAAATTGACTTCATACAAGTTAAACAATTTAGTATTATCTTGCTATATAAATGTGTTAGATAAACTTCAATTCATACGTAGATATTTCACACATTAATAAGAAAAACATTTTAGGAACAATAAAAGGAACCTTAATTTGCATCAAATTCATCTACAATTTTTCATGTTTGAGATTCATGTATTTTATATTCTTCCATGCCATGAAGTTAATCTAATCAAAGATGTCAACCTAAAAAAATAGGACTCTTGTGATCCAACAATTTCTCAATGGTATTTCTAGTCATTACATTTCAATAAATATCAAGAACAGGGTGACATAATCTCCAACAATTTACAATCATCCAAATCAATTCCAAGAGCTTTATATCATTTATGTACATGGAATCCATTACAAGATCATTGGATTGGTCCCACTTAGCATAAATTAGACCTACAATAAGTTTTACATCTATTATAATAATGAAATATTTTCCAAACTATAAGCTTAAATTTTTATGTTATTAATGATTAAACTTTTACAACATTAAAATTATTCTTCGTCATAATTCTCAACTAGAAGTAATTGGTCCATGCTTCATATGTATGCATTATTTTAATGTTAATTTGATTAAAGAAAATTACTATCTTTCCATTATTCATTGATGGAAATTGAATTTTTTTTCATTAGAGAGCATGAAATAAGTAAGAATATTTTTCTTTCAAACATAACTATCTTTACCACTATTCATTCATGGAAATGGAATTTTTTATTTCACACAACCATCTTTACCTCTATTCATTGATGGAAATGGAGTTTTTCTTTCATACATGACCATCTTTACCACTATTCATTGATGAAAATGGAATTTTTTCTTTCACACATGATCATAATTACCACTATTCATTAATGGAAATGTAATTTTTTCTTTCACACATAACCATCTTTACCACTATTCATTGATAGAAATGAAATTTATTTCATTGTTCAACATGGAATAATAGTGATCACTATTAATTGTTTAATTCACTAATAGAAATAGAATCACTTTTGATCAATGAACATGGAATATGTATTTAACACACTTTATTTTATTCGGTTAATTGATGTGTGCTTTATATATATACATTATTTAATATTAATCTGATTTAAAAAAAAAATTCTCGTCTTTTCCACTATTCTTTATTTGAAATGGAATCTCTTTCCACTGTTAGAATTGGGACCACACTTTATTTGGCCATTCACTGAAGGACCATTCCCAAACGTGTAAGTTCCAGATTCATTCCATGGAGTTTGGAGTGCTTGTGCACCGCTCTTTACAAAAGAGAAGACAAGAATTATTTCTTCACCTACTTTTGACGGATTTTGTTTCGTTCTTAATGTTCACACAATGTATTTGCTTTCTCATATGGGACACGCTCAATGTATGTGCTTTAAGTAATGTCTTGTCTGTCAGAAAGCAATTCAGGGAATATAATAAAGTGATATACTTTGGAGGAATGAGTAGGAAGTATGGGATTACTAGCAGGCGAAGATTTTACTGTTATAAATGGTAGGGTTCTCACTCTGACAGAGTATACTTGAGCAATTTAGTGCATTCGGCTAAATCATTTTATCAATTCCATTTTAAGTTTTCTTAGCTTTTACCAATCAAAGATGGCATCTATAGTTGGAGGAGCTGTGGCTGGAAAAGTTTGTGAGATGACAGTTGAGATGGCTGTTCACAAGCTATCTCAACAGATAAGTCTTGTCATAAACTTCCAGGAGGACTTTGAATGGTTGAAGTCTAAACTTAGATTTGTGAAGGGCTTTCTCAAAGATGCCGACCAACAGTGCAGACAAAATGAGACTGTGAAGGAATGGCTGCACCATCTTCGGGACATTTCCAGATTTCTACACTACAGAGGACATATTTGACCTATGTCCTGTACAACCTCTCTACACTACCAGATTTCTATCTCTTTTGACAGATAATCCCAAGGTTTTTCGTTACAAAATGGGAAGAAAAATCAGAAAGGTCAAAGATAGAATGAACTCCCTTATTGAGGAAGGCAGCTAAAGATAGCTTATGATGTTCTTGTGAAAATTCTATTGCAGTTACTGATTATTAATCACTTATCTATTATATAGATTATTTGCTTCACAAAAAATATTGAAAAACAATACAACTGCAACTTCGCCAATAAAAATACGGAAAGAAATAAGCAACATAATGAACACTATTTTTGGACAAATTGTCCCTAGAAAAACCCCGAAGGGAAAACCAGTACTGCAGATGAGAAATATATTAAACTTCAGCAAAATAAGAGATACAAATACTGCTTGCCTCTTACTGGCAGAGCTTCAACGATCTCCCAATTTCTCCTGCTGATATTCCCCTACTGCTATCTCCCAAACCCTATCACCGCGCCCTTGCTATCACTGCAAGTTCATTTGCTAACACTGCAAATGCTTTTCCAAGCTTCTCTAAGCTTGTCTATTTTAAATGACCCAATGACCCCTTTTTATACTACTCTGTTGGAAAACCAACGACTGAGATTAATTCAAACCAACGGATGAGATTAAGACAACTCAATAACCACTAACAAACTTGGTTATGAGGTGTCACCTAAAAAGAGCCAATATTAAATAATAATTGTTTTTATCCTAACAATATTTGTTTGACAAAAACAACCATTTTCTAATTTCTAGGCCAGGAAGAATAGTTGTCCAAACTACCCATAACTAATCCTGCTATTTCTGGGTCAGGACGAACAGTTGTCCAAGCTACTCATAATTAACACTCCCTCTTAGCGAGGAAGTTGTTCTGCACGACACCCAACCTATCTCTGAAGAAGATGAATTTCACCTTCCCCAATGCCTTTGTTAGAATGTCTGCTACCTGCTGATTTGTAGGTATAAACTGTAGTTGAACAATCCCTCGTCGTACACAATCCCTGATGAAGTGATACCTGATGTCAATATGTTTTGACCTATCATGAAACACCGCATTCTCAGTCAACTTGATGCAACTCTGATTGTCACAGTGTATCACCATAGTCTCAACCTTCTGACCAAACAAGGCTACTAGAAACTTCCGAAGCCATATAGATTCACACATCGCCATGCTGGCTGCAATGTATTCTGACTCTGCAGAACTCAGAGCCACTGACTTCTGCTTCCTATTGAACCATGAGAAAACTCCTGATCCCAAACTATAGCAACACCCTGAAGTGCTTTTTTTGTCTGTTGTACTGCCTGCCCAATCTGCATCAGTATAGCCTATCAACTTGATTCCTTCACCTCGAGCATATCTAATCCCATACTCAACTGTACCTACAAATAACACAACACATGCTTTGGTGCTATCCAATGCACTCTCTTTGGCTCAACCATGAATAAACTAAGAGAGTTAACTGGAAAGGCTATATCTGGCCTAGTTTTGACCAAATACATGAGAGAACCAATCAACTACCTGTATAAGGTGGGATCTACACCCTTCTCCCTAGATGTGTTTATCTTCTTCCAATTCGTGATCATGGGTGTAGACATGGCTTTGCAATCTTCCATCTTGAACTTCTTCAAGATTTCAATGCAATATTTCCCTTATCCAAGGAAAATCTCTCCATCTATCTACCATACCTCCATGCCTAGAAAGTAGTGCATAAGTCCCAAATCCTTCATCTCGAACTCTATGGCAAGATCCCTCTTGCATTCCTCTATGAGCCCTAGTGAACCTTGTTAGAAACAAGTCATCCACATATAGAACAAGAATGAGAATATCACCTCCAACCACCAAGTAGTAGAGATTAGCATCTGCCTCACTCTTCACAAAGCCCATCCCCTGCAAGTAAGTATCAATGCGCTCATACCACGCTCTGGGAGCCTGCTTAAGTCCATACAAAGCTCTCTTCAAACTGCACACGCGATTCTCTTTTCTATGTGCTACAAAGCCTTATGGTTGTTCTATGTATACCTCCTCCTTTAACTCACCATTAAGGAATGTTGTCTTGACATCCATTTGATGGATTTGCCATCCCATCCGTGTTGCAAATGAGATCTCAGCTCGTATAGAAGTATACCTGGCCACTGGAGCAAATTTCTCCTCATAGTCTATTCCCTCCTTCTGAGAGAACCCCTTAGCCACAAACCTTGCCTTGTATTTCTCGATGCTACCATCTGCACCATGATTGATCTTGTAGATCCAGTGTGATCCAACCACTGCCCTATCTATTGGTCTAGGCACTACCTCCCATACATCATTCTGCATTATTGAGTTATATTCCTCAACCATAGCATCTCGCCATACCTGATGCTTTGCAGCTTCTTGATAGTTGGAAGGTTCACTATCTACCAACTGGCTGACTAATGCCACATAGTCATTGAACTTGGCTAGTTGTCTCCTTTGTCTTGTACTCTTCCTAGGAGTTCCCATAGACTCCTGAGTATCCCTTTGTGTGTCTTGAACCTCATGGTTCCTGCTGCCAACTATAGAGGATGAAATATCAACCTCCATGTCTTCTTGATGCATTTCCTGCTGCACCAATTGCTCCATACTCTGCGAATTCTCACCACTTGAGCCTACACTTGTACTAGTAACTGTACTTGAGCTTTGTTGTCCTTGACTTGGACTTGGAGCTTTCGTTGGCTGCTCAGTCTGATCATCTGCTGGCAAATCTCTGGACCTTCTAAACGCCTGGTCCTCCATGAACTTGACATCACGTCTGACAATAATTCTTTTGGTCCCTGGAATGAACATCCTATATGCCTTTGAAGTTTCACTATACCCAACAAAGTACCCCTTCTCTGCAGTCTGATCTAACTTG
>MU227966.1:3419097-3443841 GCA_018584345.1 Thuja plicata | reverse complement strand
TGTTAATTTTTTCGGTAGTGGGTATGCCCACGGACCTATGTATTTATGAAATCTCGACAAAGCTCGAGTCGTGGGAATGCCCACGTATATTTCTATATCAGGTATAGGACTTTTGTCCCGGGCAAGGTTGGAGGTTTTCTCGACCCCACTCTTGCCTACCAGCGCCCGCAGCGAGTGGGGTTATACTGTAAAAATTATTTTTAATATTAATAAAATTTTGGCTTCGGCCTTTTACCGATCAAAAAAAAATAAAAATAAAAATTTCAAACTACTTTTGTTTAGCTGATTATTAGTTCTTGCCTACGACAGGATACTATTGCATTCGTTTAGATGCAACTTTTATAATTTGACTAGTCAACTAGCCAATCAAAACAAACTATTAAATTTTATTAGACATAAACATTATAACTAATGAATAATTTTCTTTTTAATGATTTAAAAATCTGATTTATCTAATTTATCATTGGCTAGAGTAACCAGGAAAAACTTTTTTTTTTATGAAAAAAAATACAAAATTATGAACATTATAACAATAAAAAAAGATTAAAACATTGCATTCTCGAAGTTTCTTTGCCTCCCCCATTGAATTGCAATTTCTGGAAGTTTCTTAATTGATAAGAAAAACTTGCTCATCATCCACACCTAGATTCAAAATAGGATCATATGTAACTTTCAAATTCAAATGAAGCTGGGGCATCTCAGACCGATCATCAACTCAAAAGACTCTTTCTTTCCCCAATGTTCAAAATCTAATCCAGGGTTTGTGTAGCTAGAACCAAATCCCATGGATCTCCTCTCTGAAGAAGGCCAACTAGGAATATACTTTTTATCAGCGCCCCATTTGTCTGCGTCATCAGTTTTGGAACCACAACCACCAATACCCTCATACCGATCCCCATTGTATCGGCGTCTGTCAGGCTGATCCCTAGGAGGCGACATAGATTTCTTCATTGTAGCCCAATTTTTTGCCTCGTTGGATCTAGTGGGCATATCCCTATCACAACCCTGCCTTATCTCATCATTCAAACCACCCTAACCCCTTCATCCCCTGTCGCCCCTATCACCTCTATCCCCATGCTCGTTGTTCTCAAATTGATTGCCCCTGCCATAATCCCTAAATCTGCCTCTTATGCCGCCTCTTCCATACTGCGACTCCTCTTCCATAGTTTGTTACCTTGGCCTGGTGAGAAGACTCATCATTTCATTTGTAGTCAGACCCTTGTTTTCAAAAACCCCTCCACCACGAGTGGTGCAGGGCACCTCCTGAAGCTCCTAATTTTGCTTGCTTTTGTGTTTGTAATAAGGTGCATCCATGAGATCACCCTTGTGTGTGTTTTTTTTTTTGGGTCTTTGATGTAAGGTGAAGGACCTAAGGTGAGTTATAAACCTAGGTTTTTGAAACCATGGTTAGACCTTGTTAGCGATTGATTTTGTGTGTCTAGTTAGAAGTTATGTTTCTAAGTCCTTAGTTTAGGTCCTAGTCATGTTTTGGACCTCTCCCACACCTTGGGAGGTCGGTGAGGTTGGGTTTTTCCCAAATTAGCAACTATGTCACTTATTGCCAAAAAGTTGTCTTTTTGCAAAATGTTGCATAAGCAACTTTTGCAAAATGTTGCTCGGTATATGAAAACTTCTTTGTAACCGACCTCACCCACTTTCTGAAGCTTCTGAAACACTTGGAGGATGCTATTAGGTGAGAGGATGTCTTCCATGAAGGTTAGATCACTGTGGGTATGAAGTTTGATGTTTGAGCAAGGAAATAAAAGAGTTTTTTGAGTCATTTTGCATGGTAAAATTAGGTACAAATTCATTTGGAAGATCAGGTTGCAGAATATTGTAATGTCTTGATTCTACTAACCTTTCTAGCTAATTTGAGGTGTTTTTGTTAAGTTAGTAAAAAGTTATTGATTTTACATTCTTGTTGTCTGAGAAACCAAGGCTCTACTGGATCAGTCTCAAAGATGCGATCCTAACAAGAGCTTTATCCAGTGGATCTCCTTGGCCACTTGGAAAAGTCTAGTTAGGATCATGGGCTTTAGGAATCTGTAAGCTTGGGGTCTCACTCTTAGTCCTTTTATTTTTAAGATCAATCCCTAGGCTAATTACCCCTATGTAATTAGCCTAGTCTGTTAGTCACATGCATGTGCAATATATGAGTTGGGGGATTGAACCAAGAGTGGTTCTAGACTAATTTTGGGTAGGAGAATCCATCCAAATCTCTGAATTTCATCCATGAACCCACCTTCTATCACTTTCCTAAAAAACCAAGCTTAAACTAGCCAATTAGGTTTGTGTGTTTTGTGAGAGTTTAGGGGTGTAGGAGTGGAGTGAGGTGTTATTGCTTTGGGAGATTTACAAACTCCATAAAGGGTGTCTATAAACCCAATCAAATCCTTTAGATCCCACTTTCACAAAAAGTTAAGTCCCAAAACCCAACTGGTTAGGGCTACAAGGAATCCTAGGCTATTTGGGGTTCGACTAACTTTGGGTCTTCAAGCCCAAATTTAGTGGTGGATTCTTGGTCCCTAGGGTCTGTTAAGAGTCTTCAATCTGTTGGGATGAAGCTTTGAATCCATTGGTGAAGTTTTACACCTTATTTTATGGTTTAGGGAAAGCGTCCCTAAAAGAGAAATTGCTTTGTTCCATAGTTTGATTTGGAGAACCAAGAGAGGAAAAGGGAAGTCTATTGACCCCTTGGACAAGTCAAGAGACATACTAAGAAGATTTGTGTGGAGTGAGATTGAACAAAATTGAAGTTTGAAGAGGTATCAAAGAGTTAGGGCCCATTAAGGTCTTCTTGCAATGCACTTTTCAATAGGTGGTATAAGAACCTGCCAAGATCTTGGAAGGAGTGACGAATGGATGATAGAACAAAAATATTTCTAGAGGAGGAAGTCCCTACAAGAATCACTAATGTGGAAATGGCAAAAATTGTCAAGGAACAAGTAGCCAAGAGCAAGAGGATGGAAGAGGAGATAAAGAAGTTGAAAGACTTCCAAATGGAGGAGGAAGGAGATGAAGAAGAGGATGAAGAAGAGGAAGAGAAGGAGAAAGATGAGACAAAGAACATGCTTGCAGATCAATTAAAACTTCTTGAATCCCTTGAAAGAGTTGGAAGGAGAGATCAGAAGTTAGATATGCCCATGTTTTGTGGGAAAATGGATCTTGAAGAATGCATGGATTGGGTGGAAGCTTTGGAGAACTACTTTGAGTATGAAAACATCTCTGAGAATCAAAAGGTCAAGGTTGTAAAATCCAAAATGAGAGGTCCTGCCTTGCGTTGGTGGAGCTTTTTACAAAATGAAAGAGTGGAGGAAGGAAGGAATCCTATCTCAACATGGAAGAAGATGTTGGTTGATGTCAAGAAGCAGTTTGTACTTGAAGACTACGAGATCACCCTCCACAAGAAGCTACAAAATCTTAGGTAGAAGGACCTTGATGTGAGTGAGTACACTGAGGAGTTTCACAAAATGACCTTGAAGGCCAGAGTTCCTGAAAGTGAGAATCACAAGCTTGCAAGGTACATCAATGGACTGAAATACAGTATCCAAGATGAAATGAGTTTGTTCAACCCTGAAACAGTACACAAATGCTTCCAAATGGCACTAAAATTTGAAGAAAAGAAGAAGAGAAGGGGAGAAAAAAACAATAGAGGAAGAGGGAATAACTTCAGGGATAGATGTAGATTCAATGGTAGAGGACCATTTCAAAGAAGTTAAGGGGAGTTTAGTAACCATGAGTCAGAAGGAGAGCACAATAACAGAAACAATTTTAGAGGAAGAAGATCAAACAGTAGGGGAAGATTTGGTGGAGGACGACCTAGTGTCTTTACAGGGAAGTGTTTCACTTGTAATCAAGTTGGACACCAATCTTTTAGATGTCCTGAAAAGAGTGGCACCAGCAGACAAGGAGGAGATAGAAGGGTTCAGCTCACCCAAGAAGATGATAACCAAAGTGTATCCTCCTATCATTCTACAACTTCAAGACCTGCAAATCTAGAGCAAGGAGAATGTTTAATGATGCAAATGACACTCCTAAGAGTACCTACTACTGTAGAACCACCTCAGAGGAAGTCATTATTCAGAACAAACTGCAAGGTGAACAATAAGGTATGCAAGGTTATAGTTGATTCTGGCTCTACAGATAATATTGCATTTAGGGAGTTAGTCACATTAAAGTTACATGTAATTCCTCATCCTTTCCCTTATAAGGCTTCTTGGTTGACAAAAGAAAAGTAAACCATTATCAATGAGCAAGTTTGGGTAGATTTCAAGATTTCAAGATGAGTGGCTTGTGATGCCTTTTGGCCTTTCCAATGCTCCAAGTACCTTTATGAGATTGATGAATGAAGTATTCAAGCATTTCCTTAACAAATTTGTTGTTGTATACCTTGATGACATTTTGATCTTTAGCAGGAGCAGGGAAGAACATCTTAAACATTTGGACATGGTGATGAGGAAACTCCATGAGGAGAAGTTGAAAATCAATATAGATAAGTGTGTATTTCTTCAAGAAGAACTTGTGTTCTTGGGCTTTGTGATCTCCAAAGATAGTCTCAAGATGGATCTTACCAAAGTTGAAGCCATCCTCAATTGGCCACCTCCTACTACTCCATCAGAGGTAAAAAAAATTCATGGCCTATCTAGCTTTTATAGGAAATTCATCAAAAACTTTAGTGGCATATGTGCTCCCATTATTAGCACTATTAAAGGTGGAAGAAAATGCATATTTTCATGGACTAATGAAGCTAACAAGTCCTTTGAGTTGCTAAAGAAGAAGATTGCAGAGAAGCCTATCCTAGTCCTACCAGACTTTCACAAGGTATTCACAGTTGATTGTGATGCAAGAAACAAAGCCATTGGAGGGGTCTTGAGCCAAGAAGGAAGACCAGTTGCTTTTTTCTGTGAGAAGCTCAATGAAGCTAAGCAAAAATACTTCACTTATGATCTTGAAATGTATGCAATGGTTCAGTCACTTAGGAAATGGGGGCATTATTTATTGCCCAAAGAGTTTGTTGTTTTTATTGATAATCATGCACTTAGCTTTCTAAACAAGCAGGAGAAACTTAATCACAAACATGTGAAGTGGATGGAGTTCTTGCAGTCTTATACATTTTCCATCAAGCATAAGAAAGGGGTTGTAAAAAAAGTTGTTGATGCTCTCAGTAGGAGACATTTGACCACTCAAGCCATCCAGTTAGAGAGTGTTGGGGTCCATGCCATGAAGGATATGTATGTTAAAGATGAAGATTTTCAAGAAGCTTATCGGATTTGCATTGAGATGACAGACAGATACCATGTTGATTTCTCTGAGTTTATTGTACAAGATGGTCTTCTTTTCAAAGGGAGTTCTCTATGTGTCCCAAAGGGATCTATGAGGGAGAACATTATCAAGGAGAAGCATTGTGGAAGCCTAGCTGGTCACTTTGGGGTGGAAAAAACTTTAGAACTAGTTAGAAGATTCTACCACTGGCCAAAATTGAAGACAGATGTTAGGAATTTTGTGGAGACTTGTTCAGTTTTCCAACATGCCAAAGGACACACATCCAATGCTGGACTGTACACTCCTTTACCCATCCCTGCCAAACCATGGGATTCAGTAAGTATGGACTTTGTCCTAGGTCTTCCAAAGACCACGTCTGGATTTGATAGCATTTATGTTGTAGTTGACAGATTTTCAAAAATGGCACACTTTATCACTTGTAGGATTACTCATGATGCATCTCACATAGTAGGGTTGTTCTTCAAAGAGGTTGTAAGACTCCATGGACTCCCATTGTCCATCATATCAGATAGGGATCCTAAGTTCTTAGGTCACTTTTGGAGGACATTATGGAGGAAACTAGGAACAAATGTTTCTCTGTCATTTGCATATCATCCACGGTCTGATGGTCAGACAGAAGTCATCAATAGATCCCTTGGAAACCTTCTAAGATGCCTCACATAGGAACATGGAACCACTTGGGATACCATTATAGAACAAGCAGAGTTCTCATTCAATGATTCAGTAAATCGGAGCACTGATTTAACTCCATTCCAGCTTATCTATGGCACTCACCCTAGAGGAATATTGGAACTCAGGGATATCAAAGAAATGGATAAAAGAAGTGCACTAGCTGAAGACTTTGCTGAGGTAATGAAGAATATACATGATCAGGTGCAGACCAAACTGAAGCATACCTCTGAGAAATATAAAGCCCATGCTGACAAGAAGAGGAGAGATCTACAATTCAAGGTAGGAGACTTAGTGATGATCCACCTCAAGAAGGAGAGACTACCTAAAGGGAAATACACAAAGCTTATGATGAAAAAGCTTGGCACTTTCAAGATTCTGAAGAAGTGTGGCAACAATGCCTATAGAATTGATCTACCATCTCACATTGGCTTATCACCTATCTTCAATGTTGCAGACATCTATGCTTATAAAGGAGAAGATAACACTACTAATATTGCAAGTACTCCAGAACCTCCTACACTCCAACCACTCAAGGACATGCCACAAGAAACTCTTGAGATTGAAACCATTCTAGACAAAAGAGTGAACATGAAAACTAGGATGGGCACTTATTATCAGTACTTGGTCAAATGGAAACACCAACTAGTTGAAGATGTTACTTGGATGAACCCTAAAGATATTCTGAAGACAGGTTATCCACTTGAAGAATTGACAACTCAAGAGACTTGAGTTCTTTTTGTCATGAGGAGTATGGTGCAGTGCACCTCCTAAAGCTCCTAATTTTTCTTTCTTTTGTGTTTGTAATAAGGTGCCTCCATGAGATCACCCTTGTGTGTGTTTTTTTTGTTTGGGCCTTTGATGTAAGGTGAAGGACCTAAGGTGAGTTATAAACCTAGGTTCCTAAAACCATGGTTAGACCTTGTTAGCTGTTGATTTTGTGTGTCTAGTTAGAAGTTATGTTTCTAAGTCCTTATTCTAGGTCCTAGTCATGTTCTGGACCTCTCCCACACCTTGGTAGGTCGGTGAGGTTGGGTTTTGCCCAAATTAGCAACTCTGTCACTTATTGCCAAAAAGTTATCTTTTTGCAAAATGTTGCATGAGCAACTTTTGCAAAATGTTGCTCGATATTGCCAACCACTGTAATGTCCCCTTTAGAATATATTGGGATGTCGGGACGATTACTTCAATTTCTTACACTTACACTATCCAAACTTTGCATTTGAACTATGTACTGGAGATTATGCTTAATATCACCTTGCTATGTTTTATTCAATCATGATTTGATTCATATATATATGCATTTTATCCTTAGTAGAATTCAGATATAATATTTTGTAAACATTAATGATTCATGGATGAGCTATAGCATACCCACGATGCTTTCAGCAATTAAATATTCTTACCTTTCCTTCTGGTCTCATTCTCTGTGATGAGCACTAAATGTATCTTATGATCTCTTATTCTATAATATCCCATCAGGATATCTTCCAAACTTAAACTATTTGCCCAGATTTGTAACAAACTCATTCATTCACAAATCTAAAACTGTGATTCCATAATCTGACTAGGGCGCTCTATGGGCTCACAATTATAGAACAACATGTAGAAGTCAGCAGCCTCAACCATTCAATGAAATCAA
Organism: Thuja plicata; assembly: GCA_018584345.1. NCBI lineage: Eukaryota > Viridiplantae > Streptophyta > Pinopsida > Cupressales > Cupressaceae > Thuja > Thuja plicata. The sequence goes on along the minus strand of MU227966.1, from coordinate 3,436,247 downwards.
CTGGAATTGAATCAACGAACCAGCCTTGACAAGTATTTTCTTTGAACCTCCTTGATCGCACCTCTTTATTGATTGTCTTTTCCTCAATAATTTGCAATTTCTGCAAACTCTTACTAAACCACGCCTTGTTTAATAATTATTGTTTCTGATAAAATCGCTGCCATAGTGTTTGCTCTTACATTTTGTAGTCGGCCCTTAATGAATTTTTTGTGTTCTTTGAGAAAGTCGGCTACTTAAAGTTTGTCTTCAATGAACATAGTGACACTTTTCCACCACAAAACCGTCAATCTTCATTAGTATATTCACCACATTTACTATGATTAATCTTTCTATTTTATAAGGAGTCGACCAGCATAATCACTCCATTAAATGCAATATGAGTGGATGCCTATCGTCATAGAATGTCTTCTGATACTTTATTCCATGAAAGGTTCAGATTTCTGTTAATCTTCATGATTCTCTATGCGTATATATGTATATTCCCAGAGTAGCGATCACAATGGAGTTTCTTGTGCCAGACAAGGGATATTGCCACCAAATATCATTGATGGAATATTATCACACTCATGTATTCGCAACTTTGTTGGTAAATGATCGCTGTGCAGATATGAATATAGAGCTACCTTAAATATAGATAGACCACAGGGCCCGTAATTCTCTATCAAACCTTCCCTCCATAATGCTCACATTCAATCCTCAAGACCACCACATATTCTCCATATTAGTTCTTTTAAATACCCCGTCTATGGTCCATGCTCCTCTTTAGATTATAATTTCATATATTCCCCGTCGCAAATGTTGACCATCTTGGGTTGTGTTTCTGAATTCCCGTGATTGCTGATAGTAAAGAGGCGGATGAGTCTGCTGACTGGATGTTGTCTCGTCTCCTGCTAGAATGTCCGCTGACCTGTGTATATCCTCCGATGGTTGCTCTTTCTCCCCCGTCTTCCATTCTAGGAGGGTCTATTTTCCCTGCTTTCCTCCATATCGACCCGCAGTAATATCAACTGTCTTCCCTGATAGATTATTTTCTGACTGTCCTGTGTTCAGCACTGACGACATTTCTTTCTTTCCCGCGCTGAATGTCTACCTATTCTCTTATCGATGAAGCTTCTAAAATTATTGGAGGATGATATTAGGTGAGAGGATGCCTTCTGTGAAGGTTAGATCACTGTGGGTACGAAGTTTGATGTTTGAGCAAGGAAATAGAAGAGTGTTTTGAGTCATTTTGCATGGTACGGCCGGGTATAGATTCATTGGGAAGATCAGGTTGCAGAAGCTTGTAATGCCTTGAGTCTACTAACCTTTCCAGTTTATTTGAGGTGTTTTTGTTAAGTTAGTAAAAAGTTATTGATTTTACATTCTTGTTGTCTGAGAAACCAAGGCTCTACTAGACCAGTCTCAAAGATGTGATCCTAGTAAGAGCTTTATCCAGTGGATCTCCTCGGCCACTTGGAAAATTCTAGTTAGGATCATGGTCTTTAGGAATCCATAAGCTCAGGATCTCACTCTCATTCCTTTTATTTTTAAGATTAAGCCCTAGGCTAATTATCCCTATGTAATTAGCCTAGTCTGTTAGTACAATCACATGCATGTGCAATATATGAGTTGGGGGATCGAACCAAGAGTGGTTCTAGACTAATTTGGGGTAGGGGAGTCCATCCAAAGCTCTGAATTTCATCCATGAACCCACCTTCTATCACTTGCCTAACAAACCAAGCATAAACTAGCCAATTAGGTTTGTGTTTTGTGAGAGTTTAGGGGTGCAGGAGTGGAGTGAGTTGTTATTGCTTTGGGAGATTTACAAAATCCATAAAGGGTGTTTAGAAACCCAATCAGATCCTTTAGATCCCACTGTCACAAAAACTTAAGTCCCAAAACCCAACTGGTTAGGGCTACAAGGAATCCTAGGCTATTTGGGGTTCGACTAACTTTGGGTCTTCAAGACCAAATTTAGTGGTTGATTCTTGGTCCCTAGGGTCCGTTAAGAGTATTCAATCTCTTGGGATGAAGATTTTAATCCACTGGTGAAGTTTTACACCTTATTGTATGGTTTAGGGAAAGTGTCCCTAAAAGAGAAATTGCTTTGTTCCATAGTTTGATTTGGAGAACCAAGAGAGGACAAGGGAAGTCTATTGACCCCTTGGACAAGTCAGGAGACATCCTAAGAAGATTTGTGTGGAGTGAGATTGAACAAATTTGAAGTTTGAAGAGGTATCAAAGAGTTAGGGCCCATTAAGGTCTTCTTGCAGTGCACTCTACATCAACGAGACCTCACACCGAGCCCAACATTCTGCCCAAACTGCAATTTCGCCAAGGTTAAAGTCTGACCCTTTGTTTTCTTCTTGGGTTTTATCAAAATTGCTTTAGAAAAGCTCGGATAATCCTCAGCATCAGGAGCCATGGCAACCACCATAGCACGCCACTCCTTCTCCTCCACCTTACGCTCTACATTGACTACTCACGCCCTAGTGCCTCCCCATGGCTTTGCGTTTGCCATTTTCAAAAACCCTAATCCTAAAATGCCCCTCTTTCACAAACTGGAATCTAATTTCTAGACAATATATCTGCAGATTAAAGATTGATCTCACTATAAAATGTGCATTGCCAGCTACAAGCAACGCCAATAGACAAAGAGATTCTTATTCTTGTTTTCTCTCCTTTGAAAGCAAAAGCAAAAAGATTACACTAAAATGATTGGCAACGAATACTTGTACAAAGCAACGGGCATCATCATATCATAGTTTTATGCTTAGATATTTTCCTTTTTTTGCTTATTAACGACCTATCTTGTGGAACCAACACTTATCGTCACTTGCTGTCAATTTAGGGGCTCTGCAGACAAATACAGACATTCTGTCACTTGTTGTGAATCTAAGAGAAATATAAATTTTCAGAAGCTTTACACAATAAAATGGAGCTTTTCATGCTAGATTGGAGGAGATGGCTTCTCCACGTATGTCTGATTGGCTTGCAGTTTTTGCGATAATGTGTACTTTCTGGGATGGAATTTCGCAGAAAGAAATATATGATTGCTATGGTTGCAAGGAGCTTGATAGCATAATCTACAAACATGAGGTTTGTCTTGGTACAAATGTTTTTATAAGCTTCCATTGATAAAATACTCAAAGATTAAAGCTTTGAACTGAAGGGTTTAAAATATTGTAATTATTCTAGCAAGGTTTCTTTGTCGAACCTTTTGCAACACTGATGACTGTTTATTGAAGAGTTTGGAGCTCAATTAAAAGCAATAAAATTATGAAAAAAACCATCAACCATGAAGGTCCACTATACATGAAATTTTCTGCATTTTTTAATTTCCTAAGTTTTTCTTAAGTAATTGAATTACAATTATACTTTTGGTCTATGAAGTCAATGATTGTAATGCTACTAGGATTGGAAACCACTTTTTCATCTTGACTGTGTAATTGAACTTAGTTTGATAATTGAGTCATTGATTGTTGGCTCCTAAATTTTTAGTCGCAGTTTTGTTACTATCATTGATTGAATTGAATCTTTTGGACTAAGAAACCTGACCTTCCAGCACATATTGGACAATATCTTTATTAGCTTTCCCACTAAGCTTTCAAGGTAGAAAAGTACACAAATACAAAACCAACTACGTAATCAGATTCTTTGTAACCATAAATAAGAAATATACAAAGTTCACCCCCTCTCCATTTGATTAGTTGATTGTTCAGGTAATGTGAAGCATTGGACTTACCTTTATGTATTTAGTCTGACTTTTTTGGCAATCTAAGGCTACCACAAAAGGTTTCTTAAACAAAAACCTCCTAAAATTTGTAGGGTTGTTATCAATGCAAGAGTTTTTTTCTAGAAACACACAATGTATCATTCACTAAAAGGTTGTTATAAGTATGTTTGGTTGGGCTTTTCGATGTTAATTAGAAGCTCTCTTTCTATTTCCCAATATGATCACATGTCCAAACAAATATCAGTATTAGGGAACAACAGTTTCCTAATACACCTCATTATTAGTTCCTGCCTACGTCGGGTAACCTTTTTAATTTTCCAGAGGTACCACTTCCTCTACTGCACACAGCTATATCTACCATTGAAATACAACATAGGCAAAGATATCGAATATGATATATCTTCATCTCAAATTGATTTGTTGTTTGTACAACCTCTTGAATATATCTACAATGAATGTGCTAAGTTTGGTCTATTTTATGTTTCTTAATTTCACAAGGCAACAAATATTCCAAAAAACATGAGAGATTCTATTAGAAGTGACACTTTCCAAAGCTTGAAAAAATTATAGAAAACTTGAGACCCATATCAACTTCAAAACACATATCTAAGAATTGTTTCTTCTCAAAAAATTATATTTGAACAAACTAAAATAAATGGTATAATAGAGTTAACAAACTTACGTTGTCCTTTTCCACTTTGAAAGCGTGGGTTTTCTTGTCACTATTTTCTTCTCTGGTTTATCAAATGCTTTAGAGAAATTAGACATAACTTACCACTAGGATGTGAAACTTGATAGATTTAAAAAAAGCAATTTATATATTATCACTAACTTGATACACCACCTCCAGTCAAGCCCGCATTTAAGTCCATCAATAACAGTGTCTATGTACTTCAACAATTAACTCCCATGTATGCAACTCAAAACATGGAAAGTTGCATGTGTTTGAATCTACGAGTAAAAGGTATAGCTAGGTCGCTAAGATAATTTCATTTTTATAGGATTTTTCTTGAGAAATAGGTAGGGCATTTTTTATATTTACATATTTGAGATTACATAAATACTTAATTTCAAAACATACTTTATTTGAAAATGTGATTGAATATATATATAGACATATCTCAAAAAATTTCATGATTTATAGGAATCATAGATGTTTATTAGTTGATATTTAGGCTTGCTTTAATTTTATTTATGCACGTTTTATAAATTTAATTTTAGTTATATTATTTTAAATTTTATGTTAATGTATATTTATGTAATTCTTATATATACCATTATTTTTATTTAAGAAAAATTCTTTTAAATTTTTCTTAAAAAAGATTAGAAGTTTGACAAAATAAAAATAAAATAATTTATTATTACACAAATCACATTAAAATAAGAATAATTAAATTATTTTTAAAAATATAATATAATTTATCTTTATATAAATCTCCTCAAAATAAGAATTAGAAATCAAAAATATTTTTCAAGATTTGCAATTTGCACATTTAATTAATTATTGATATCTTTAAAAAGTAATTTATATAAGAAATTAAGAATTTAGTATATTATTATAATTTTTATATCTAATATTATTTTTATTTAAGAATAAATATATATATATATGGCAAGATTAGAGTTTAAAAGGCAAGGTTAGAATTTAAATTTTATTTCTATCTTTTTAATTTTAACAATTTTTATAAACTATAAACCTCCCTTATCTTTATGGCTAAGTTTATTCGATAAGGAATAGGGCAATAAATTGTCATTCATTTTTGGGAAGACAAATGGCATGGAGTATAAAGAATTATTTAGGTGCTATTCTTGAAAGTGGCTTTAAACTAGAAAATTGGGCAATGTATTGTCATTCATTTTTGTGAAGACAAATGGCATGGAATATAAAGAATTATTAAGGTGATATTCTTGAAAGTGGCTAGTAAATCCTTTATTTATATGTTTGGTTAATGAAGCAACTCAATTTCAAACTCTAGATATCACATGTAAGAAGATGACCACATAAAACTGTTAGAAAAATACATAAAATGAAATGAAATACAAAAATGTATCCAAGAGAGTGAAGCAGGCAATGCATTACCAATAGAAAAACGTTGAAACAAGAACAATCAACAATAGCAATGAGAAGCTCCAAGCTCAACACCAAGACAATATTTTTAAAAAGGGTACACTAAGAAAAACCCCAAAAGAAGAGAAAGAAAGAGAGAGTTCATTACAATATTGTAAGAATAATAATGAGATAAGAGAGAAGAAATCCAACTTATGAGAACCAACTTAGAACCTTAACCTTAAGAAGTGTGTGAAAATCATCTCTTAAGTAGAGATGAGTGGAAGAGTTTGCATGTACCTCTCATACTCTATGTGTACCACATTCACATTTGGTGTGTCATGTATAAGAATCTTCTTAAGGATGAGTGGAGGAGTTTGCATGTAACTCTCATACTCTATGTGTACCACATTCACATTTGGTGTGTCATGTATAGGAATCTTCTTAAGGAGTAATATCTAATTTCCTTATTAAAGAAATTACAAATATAAAACAAAACCTTTGTTTATAAAGTACCAAGAAATAATTATAATTTTAATATGATTGGTACATAAGAATGTTTGGTAAGTGGATAGCACTTTGACAATACTAAAATGTAATTGATTGCAAATGGGGACCCAAATCTTGAAGTTACTATTGAGATTCCTCCACAACAATCGTAGGATTAGTACTATCATCATGAATTTCATCTTGAGTAATAAACATTAAGAAAGTTAAAAGTTACCATTGAGATTCCTCCACAACAATCATAGGATTAGTACTATCATCATGAATTTCATCTTGAGTAATAAACATTAAGAAAGTTAAGAGATAATTTCCTCTTCTTGTTCAAGAATATCATCAACATGAGAGCAAGAATCATCAAATTGCATTGCATCAAAAGAAGATAGCATATAATCATTTTGAATAGAAAAATAGTGATCAAGAGCGTTATTTCAAGAGTAGCCCATCCCAAATTGATTTTAAGTTTTTGAGAATTTTGAGTATTTGGAGTAGATGATATCTATGTTTAAATTTTTTAGAACAAGTATTAATCACATTACCATTTTTCTCACAATAATTACAATGAGTTCTATTAGAATTGTTATGATAGTCATTATTATGATTATGATTATTAGATTTATTATTATGAGATTCAATTGCAATTAATACATATAAATCTAAATGTAAAGAAATGTCTAAGGCCTAAAGCCTTGTCATTTTTCTCATTCCAAACATCAATATATATGTTAGAGGCAATAGTAGCGAGAACAAAAGTTGCACTAGCGTAATAATTAGAACTTGTTAATTCAATTTTTGAAATTAAGATCAACATATTGAATTAAAATAAATAAAATTACAAGTTGAAGAATATAATAATAAAGCTAGAAAACTAATTTAACACAATTAGTAAATACCAATATGCAAGAATTTAAATTTTTTGATTAAACGATGATACAAATTTTAATAGCAATGAAATATTAAGCAGAAAAAAAGAATTGACATTTGAACTTTTTAATGAAAATCAAAATTTGACAAGATTTAGAAAAAAAAAAGTAAACAAGTCAAAGATGGAATAATAATAATAACAAGTCTTTTAAAAAATGTTAAAATAATAATTAGCTAAGATTAATCTACAATAAAAATGTTGAAGATAAAGATTGATCATAAAAAAGTATAGAAACTTACGTTATAAATAAAACAACTAAAATTGAAACGCTAAAGAAAAACATAGATTAAGAAACAAATTTGAGAACGATATAATGATAGACCTGCAATAAAAAAAAAATGTTAGATATACAAATTAATACAATTAATTTAGAGCTTAAAGATAGAATGTTGAAATATAAAATATGCAAACTACAAAATTTAACCTTGTGGCACATATTAAAAGTTAAATTTCAGCATTTGGTTTAACAATCCAAAATAGATACTATTTTTCCAAATAAATATCATTGGCTTATAGATAAATGCATGTGTTTACTAAAATTATGTACAAAAATATTATTAAAAGTTAATACATATTTATAGATCTACACTATTATACACTACCTTATATAATGTAATGATTTATTTACACTTTCCACTTAAACACTTAACAGCAATTCCCTTGCACGCCTCCTATTATACTAGTCTAAAGTGTTTTGAAATGCTGGTCTAATGTGTTTTGAAATTTAAAGTTTTAATGGACATTTGATTGTAACCTCACCAAGAACAATCCAGATGTACTATACAAGAATGCTCATTACCTTGTGTTCAATAACTCCTTATGATAAGGTAATTTGTTGCATCAACATACCCTTCCGAAATCCTCCATTCCCATATCTCTAGGGCTATTCCTTCCATATGGGTAAACGAAATGCCACATCAAATATACCATAAATTGCTCAAGAATTACCATTGCCCTACAAAATGTCACACAGACTAATTCACTTTACATTTTAAATCCAGTGTTTGTATACCTGACAACTGCCCTTCAGAAATCGTCAGAAATCATCAGAAATCGAAGGGCATTCGAAGATTTGTATACTCCACAACAATTATAAGTTGGCAAAATCAGAACGATGCGTATGTGACACCTACCAGGCAGCGGATCTCCAAAATAAAACCAAATGCTCACATTAAAGACCCTTCTTTAATACAGGGTACCCAGCAAATAAGGGCAATCTGTAAATACTAAATGAGCCCTACTCGACACTTCACTAAAATTTCAAAGCAAATTTCGCCTCTAATCTAATCAATGAATGAAACTATGATTTTGTCAAGAGTAAAAGACCCTACACCAAAGTCTAACTTCAACACAACTAATACCAACCCAACCGTGACTGATCAAAACACTAAAAATAAAACCCAGCCCTAACGGCACTAAAAACCTACAATTTAAAGAGCGCAGACCATGTAGTCGGAACATTAACAACGAGATCATACGGAATAGTCAAGGACAAACTATTAAATGTGAATGAAACATAGATAATATAATGAAACCCTAAATACGCGATTTACTGTGCTCAAAACTTAAGGGTACAAGAATTTCACTATTATAACCAGGCAAATCACACATTATGAACGGAATACTAGATGCTTTCAATAAAAGATTGCGAGGCTTACTGTTAAAATGTGGGCAAGGAAATAGTAGACAAAGCGCACGGAAAGCCCTTCATCTGTGGATCCTGCCCTACGGTTGTCTGGCCGTTGCTATTCCATTCAACTATTAAAATTGAGTGAAAAGGCGTTTTATTTAGGCACGGTCTATATATAATCTTCCCTATAAACAGAGAAAATCAACAATCCCGTGCCAAATGTATGAGCAAAAGTTATCCCATTTAATGTATCCCGTATCAAATTACAGCTCAGAACACTCAACCCGGATCCAAACCCTCGCAACCCTAGAAACCCTAGTTACAGTGGCTTCGATACCCAATTTTCCTTAAACCACACTTCGTGACTCAAAATGAGTACTTCATTTCAATTTAAAGGCGTGCTCTTTCAAACCCTAAAATTGTCGTCCCGTTTTTTAATAGATTAATAAGTTTCGCCGAGCTTTTTTTTTTTAATATATAAATATATTTTGGTTAAGAAGAAAATGAAGGGTTGTGATTAGCAATTAGGAGCTTGATTACGATAATTTAGATTTTGTTAATGTTTAGAGAAAATAGAATGATTATGATCTATTTTCTATTAGTGGTTTAGTATTAGCATACTTATATTTAAAAAATTCTATGTAGAAAATATTGAGAGATATCTAATTAAACTAAAATCATAATAATGATAATATTTGGTCTCTATCTTAATTGAATGGTAACACTAATTGCAATTTATCAAAATTCTAACATTAATTTCAATCCAAAGTATTATCCTATCATCATTAATAGATCTTTGAAGGTGGCATGGAGAATAGAGTGTACATTCCTTGATTGCACTGGGAATAAAGGGATCATTTTGATTATGGCTCACAAAAAGTCAGGATGATTTTCCAACTCCATTGCTATGAGATAGAAGAGGCTATCATTTTGATCTTTGAAATGAAGTGGCTTAGGATGAATTCAAACTCTTTATTTACTAATTTTTAACAATATATATGGATTTTATGCAGTATTCTTAGTGCATGGGATTTCTATGAGTTATATTCATGGCCACATTGTTCTTCCCTCAACCCTTGATTTGGGATTATCAAGTTACAAAATTGATTCTGCTAACTGCCTCTTTGGTGGACACTTTGTCTTTTCTAATATTGTCGCATATGGTATTCTTGTAGATTTTTGACATCTATCAAGATGGGTCTTGCTTGTGATCATCATCAGGAGACTATCAGAAAGATTGGAGAAGTAGTCAAGGATTCAACGGTACCCTCTATGGCTCGGACACTTGACCATTTCAAAGGTATTTATAGATTGATCATTATGAAAAAGGTGGTTTCAGATCCACCTCTTCATATTTGACCAATTATTCATTCACTTCTAGAGACAACTCTAGCTCTTGATGGAAATAATTTAACCTCGTAGAGTATGAGGAGGAATAATGTTCTTCAAGACTTCTTTTCCCACTTCTTTCTTTCCATTTATTTCCCTATTTAGTCTCTTATCTTCTCTCTAAAAGATTATTGTTGTAAATACATTATCTATTAATGTGTTCTTCTTATGATGCTCTCAAAGATGGCAAACGCATAAATTTGGGTTAGGGCGTCAAATATTTTTGGTCTTTAGAATGTGGGTGGAAGGGCGTCTCATTTTGAGTTAGCCATATTTTGTTCCTAAACTTTATAAATTCCTTTTATTTGAATAAAGCTTAGTAGCTTGCCACTTTTTAAAAAAAATATTATTACAACAAAAACCCATTTACTAGACTTCCCTTAAATAAGATGAAACATTCAATTTAAATCGCTTCATCGGAATGAGTTGATGAAGAATTGAAGTTTCTAAATCTCATAATTTGGGAGTCATCTTGAACTCAAAATTTACCACTTTTGGAAAAATTGTTCCCGGTCCCCACAAAATCATTCTACATCACCACACATACATTTCAAGATTTAATCTTTTTCATGATTTTTTACTTTGGGCAACTACTCTTGAAGTTTTGGCCTGTTAATGGGTCTTTAAGGGTTAATCCTAAGCAGAAAAGAAAAGAGGTATCTTGGCAACCACCAGAGGAAGGATGGGTGAAAATTAACTTTGATGGAGCAGCTCGGGGTAACCCGGGGGTGTCTAGATGCATTTGTATAGCAAGAGATCATCAGGGCAACATTCTTGATTTTGTGGCCAAACGACTGAAGGATGGTATGAATAATGTGGCCGAATGTGTTGCGGCCAAAGAGGCTTTAGTACTAGGAGCAAAATTGGGAATCTGCAGAGTGCACCTTGAAGGGGACTCAAAGATAATCACTAATGGGATATTGAGAGGAAAATTGTTAGTGTGGCATCTTGACAAATGCATCAAGCAAATCAAGTGCCTTCTACAGGAGTACAAGGACTTCCAGGTTTCACACATTTACAGATAGACTAATAAAGTGACAGACAAGCTGGCCAATATGGGTGCGAATGCTGCACAAGGGACTCAGCATGAAATTTACAAAGACCTTAGAGGTCTTGACTTGGAATAAAAAGAGGGAAACATTAAGCACACCCCAATTAAAGCATATTAACCAATCAAAGGAGTAGTAATAAACCATTAAACCTGATGACACTCAAGATTGTCATGGCTTGGCACATGACATCAAGTGCAATGATTTAGTGGCACCCCGCGAAGCAAAACCTTCCAAATTGTTCGAAGGGTGTGATATCAAAGCAGAAAAGAGCGATCAAATCACAAGGTTTTTAGCAAGAAGGAGGAGATGGAGGCAAATTTTGCTCTTGAATCAGACAGCCAAATGCAATCATATGAGGGGAAGATCACAGCGAGGTGGCTGAGGACCATTTTTATGTTTGAAGATTCGGAGTTCATGGACAACATACAATAAATGCTTGGAGTGAAGTATCTGGACTCCTTCTGGAGGAGACGCTCCAATTTGGATGTAGCTTCGCTCTTTATGGTGTTGGCATTGATAGTGGGAGAAACCAAGGAGGAATTCAGAAGGGTGGTGGCTTCAAGTGTTGACCCACAATGGTTGTTGGGGTTGGAGGAAATTGTGGACAGAGCAGTGCTGGGGGAAGGGTTGGAGATGGGACAAGAACCATGGAGGCTAATCGGGGGAGGAGATACTTCAGTCCAACCTCTGATAGTCTGGTCTTCGGCGAAGCTGCAAGGTGTGCATGTACCGAAGGCGGAGAAAGGATGTAAAAAGATTATGGTGTCCTTGCAGGAACATATTTGGTTGCAGGAGGAGGAAAAGAGGGGTTTTATGAATTTGATGCCCTGGAAGAGTGTGTTAGCACCAGGGCAACAGTTGTGACACCAGCTTGAGAGGAGGGAGCGGAAAGAGGTGGGCACAAGTGAGAAGGGCAGCATGAGTCGCCAGGGTGCCAGTTCGAAGGGTAAGCCAAGGTCAGTTCTGGATGACTGGACCATCCCCAACTTCTCGAGGGAGGAGGCAGCTAAGTGGTTCAAGGACTAAGCACAAAGGGCCGATGGAGGTGGATGGGGCCATTACTGGGGCAGTCATATATTTTTTGTGATCTTGTGTGATGGATGTTTGGTTTTGTTTTTTGATGGGTGTTAATGCCTTTTTCATGTTTTTACGTCCATATATGTGTGTGGGGTATGGATGAAATATGTTTGTAATGTGATGGCCAACTTGGAAGTGGCATATTGATGTAATCCTCTTTTTATTATTAATGAATATACAAAATTTTACCGATAAAAAAAAAACTACTCTTGAAGTTTTTGATAGAAATGTCAACAATTATGCTTTGGATAGCAAGAGAATTAGAATTTATAGATGATAAGAGGTATCATTGACTAGGGAGCTCTTGAGAATTGTGTGTGCATTTAACTAGATAGATAATTGATTAATACAAAAGTTCAAATTTTGGCTAGTTGAAAATAGGAACAACAAAACCCCAATTATCCTTATCTTCAACAACCTTAGTATGAATTAATGTTAACTTTCTCAAACCAAAAATCTGATATGGCATAAATGTAAAGACTGAACTCTCTACAAAATTGTGCCACATCAGCAATATCTGCAAGACAAGGGATTTAGTCAACTAAGTCAAATGTCAAAACCACATGTCGACCAGACAAAAATAATTTCCATTGAATTAAAAAGAAAGAATACAAGGTTCGACCAAAACTGTCGAACAAATTAAGTGACACGTTTGTCCATAATCAAGAAGAGTGTCAACCAACTGTCGAATGCCAAGCAAGTGGGGACATTTGCAGCTATATCTGAAGATGATAACCTTTGAAACGTATTATAACAAAAATAATGCAAAATGAAGTTGAGCTTTTGTCAAATTTATTGGTTCCTTCCACTTGGCATATCCAAAATCCATGTGGGTAGTTTTTTATTTTCTTATCTTGTATCGCAGGCTATTATGAAAATAACTAAGAAATAAACATCATTTCCTATGACCTCACAATTTGCTACTAGTAAAGATTTGTTCTTTTATCATTCCAAAACAAACTTTTCAAGTTCTTTCCAATGATGCATACATACATATATGTATATGTATATGTATATATAAATGCATATATGTATATATGTATATATATACATATGTGTATATAAGTATATATATACATATATATACATATATGTATATATACATGTATATATATATACATGTATATATATACATATGTATATATATACACATCTATATACACACACACACACATACACACACAGAGATATATATATATATATAGGTATATACACAAAGATGGGGGACTAAGAAAGTGCCAAATTCCTTTTTGGTCCCCAAAAGAGTATAGTGTGTACACACTAAAGTGCTTGTGCGCTATAGAGTGCGTGCACTATGGTTTGGATTGCCCAAGCCTTAGGCTTGGGAAATTCAAAACATAGTGCGCATGCGCTATGTAAAATCTTACAAAGGTTAAAGAGCAAAAAAAAAGGGCTCATTTCTTCCCCTCAAACCTATGTTTCCAACAAAGAAGAGAATTTGCAAAGCACGTATGCAGGATGTTTTGCTTGTTTGTTGCATCAAATTGAACAAAAAATGGCTCCACGATGTCATCAAGGTCAAACCAGAAGAAGAAGTAAGTGATTCTACAACCTATGCCTCTTATTTGTATTGAAATTTAAGTTTAATTTCATTTTTCAATCAACTTTTATTATCAAAGTTTTTTTTCTTAAATTTTAAGTTTAATTAGGCTTTTAAAATATATTTTGTTTTAATTGCCAGCAAGGAATGATCTCCCTAAATAAAACCCTCAACGAAACCTTTCATCTTCTCCTCATGAACAAATGAATGTTGAAAATAACCAAGAAAATGAACCCCAATCGCCTCCACCAATCGAGAAACCTCCTCCTGGAACACATGAAATTTTGATTAACCAAATAGAAAGAGGGAAAATAGAATTAGAATATTTAATTAGGGGGTTAAATATTCTATTGATACAAATCCTAGAAGGGCAACACTTTCAAAATCATTAGAATTAATCTTGACCCACGTAGGCTCAAATAGCGGGCAACTTAATTTATGGCACGACAAAAGAGAAGAACAAAAATGATATTATGTAAATAAATTATCATATGAGGACATAAGAAAGAAACAAATCACAAAAAGATGACATTTGCAAACTCTTTAAAAATCCAAGGGAAAATGATACTCTTAGAACTATAGCAAAGAGGTTCCCAATTCATTGGTGCTTGAGTGAAGATATAAAAATAAATTTTTGGGACAGATGGTGGATGGTCTTTGATTCCCCTCTTTGTAACAATCATGAGGTTCCTATATATTTCATGAGGAAACTCTATTGTGATTTTGTCCTCAAGAAGGTGCCAAATTATTTTGAATTTCTAGAATCTCAGGGTAGAGGCGGGGGGTCATCATTTGATAGACCTATGGCACATCGTGACCCTAATGCACCTAGGGTGCCCAGTGGCAAGCCACATGTGGATCATGTTTGTATTCCTTCCATTATGAAGGAACATGTGGAGGTGGAAACACTAGGCATGATTAGTGTTCTGACACATACTCTCATTCAGTGTGCCACTCCTTTAGTCGAGGGTGACCATGGTCAGTCTTCGAGGGGTCATATTTTTTGTTCTTGTGGATCCCTGTGCACATTTGGTACTACTGACAAATAGGAAGAGGATGATGGAATGATGCCCCATGATTTTTTCAATGCGACATTTGGCATTGATACACGGGTAAATATTTGAAAGTTCATTAAATTTATTTGATCATATTTCATTTATAAATGAATGAATAATTAAATTAGTATCTATTGATTATGATCAAAATTTAGGGCAAGAGTGTCGGTTGCAGCGGCAATGTTCCCTCGACCCCCTTTTATACTAGATCATCAACTCCAAAAGTATGTATCAAATAAATCATTTTAATTAATACATTTGATTATTATGTAATCATATGAATGATTATCTCATAACTTATTATGCATGTGCATTAGTTCACTGCTAGACCATCGACGTTCACATTAGACAGCAAAGGGTATCGTTCAAATTTCCTTGAGGTATCTTTATTTGCATGTTAATTTGATTTACTTGTTTATATTTAATTAATAAATGAATGACTAAATTATGATCAAAATCTAGAGTCAAAGTGGTCATGGTAATTATTACATTGTTAGTATTAAGTAATACTGAGAGGGGGGGGTGAATCAGTATTACAACACTTTAAACTTAAACCAATTAAATTCCAACTTAACCAGATAAATACTGAAATGAAAAGAATGTAAACACAAAACAAAAACTCATAACACCATGAATTTTTGTCGAGGAAACCCTGGCCAAGGGAAAACCCCAGTGGGGATGGTACCCACAAATATGCACTAAAAGTATATTGTCCCTATTAGGAGACCTAACCCTGTTAGGAGCTAATTATTACATTATTACATTTCCTTGTTAGAGGAATACAAATCCCTGTTAAAGGTATACTGAGCTCACTGCTCATACAATCAGGAATATGATTATGTTACAATGATTTTCTCAATAGTGAACAATACAAGCATCTGCTATGCTTAGGTAGTTCCAGTTGTAGCTTGCATCACCATCTACCTGATTATGACATCACAATGCATTCATTCATCCATTCGCATCACATCCATACAATTTCATACTCATCACTCCCTCATCGCTTCTCAAAAGATCTTCATATATATATATATATATATATATATATATATATATATATCTTATTATATTACCCAGTCGGCTTCCAATTACATCACAAAATAGAATTTATACTTATACAAAAAGTAATTACCAAGTCGGTGATCATACACTATCAAAACATAGGTAATCCACAATCTGAATCCAACATAGCACATTTGGACTTTGCATTATCCTCCCTTAATCATTGCCACTATTCATCTATGTTGTATCACTGTTACTTTGTCTTTGCATGACTTCATCATACTGTATCTTTCATTGTTGAACTCCAAAACTCAAGAGAACTTAAAAAAGGTCATACATGTCCATAAATATCTTCTCCTGAGCTTGCATGTATCCATTCATCATATATTGTCTTCGCTGACCAAAACCGTACTGTTATACTCTGTAATTCTGCTTTCTGTACTTAGTCATTTTGCAAGCTATATCTCCAAAATTATTTATGAAACCAAGCAACCATCCACACTAGATGTGTTGCCATAAATGACAACCCTCAAGTAATCCAGAACACTCCTGAATGAACCACTTACCAACAATCTCTCCCTTTGGCATTGATGGAAACACTTAGTGAAAAATGACTAAGTGGCAATACCAAAAAAATATATACACAACACTCTTTATCTCCTTTACATATTTTTTTCTCCTCTATTTTTTCTCTGTACATTTTTCATATCTTCTCTTCTCCCCCTTAGACATCAATGGAAAAGGTATACAAAATGTAAAATACATACCAAAATTGTGTCACTGCTTACTAAAAAATATACCATCTTTAGCACATCTTGCAATGAGCTCTCCAATTGTTGATGACAATTATTCAATTGTGTATTGTCATTGATGTTAACACAAATATAGTGATGTTACACAAATGTATATACTCAAACTAAGAACAGTCAGTTCATGCCAAGCACTCTCAGGCATTGAAGAAGACCAAAGTGATTTTAATCTCTAACCGAGTTCACTCAGACATTACAGTGTTGGTTGGTCATTGAAGGATTTCAGTATTGATCTAGTTAGATATTTAGTGTCAGTCGACTAACAACAATTTACACTTTATGTTTAATTAGTTATATGCAACCGACAAACTTAAGTTTTATTGATTATTTGGAAGGTTATTAAGGCCGACTTGACAAGGATTATCATATATATATATATATATA
>MU227966.1:3376911-3413007 GCA_018584345.1 Thuja plicata | reverse complement strand
GCAACAAAATATTCGTTTAGTAAGGATCAAGTGTTTAAAACCAGAACAGAGATCTGAATCAGCAAAGACAGTTTCTTATCAAAACATGTCAATCCATTGTTACTCTCTAACAATTGTAGCATTGATCTAAATCTCTTAACAGAGTAGACTTAATAGTATTTTGTAAATCCTCTCACAAGGTGACATTTCTATGTTGAATTATTTCAATACCTCTAACAAGGCCACTCCTTACAGGGTGATTAAATCCTCTAACAAGGTCACACCTAACAGTGTGTTATTGTAACCTTTAATAGGGTTGGCTCCTAACAGGGCTCACTTTAGAAGAGTGAAAAATAGTGGCTATTTGCAATTGGTGGTTTTTCCCATATTGGGTTTACATGTTAAATCTTGGTGTTATCTGTGTACATGTTATTTTCTTTATGGTTTATGTTTTTGCAATTAATTACTAAAGAATAATCATAGTTAATATCTTAAGATTTGCTATGTTAACCGAGTGACAGTAGAATTTCTGTGTTAACTGAGCAACAATGATAAATTTGTTGAGGACATCTAAGGTAATTGGATTTGTTTTTGTGGTAATTGATTCACCCCTCCCGTCTCAGTTACTCAACTCATTTCCAACACCAATATCTTCACTTCCTCTTACCAAGTCTTCACCAGTATCTGACTCACATGAATTAGTCCATTTAGTGTAAAAGAGGATGTCTTTGCTACCTTTAGCTCAGTAGGCATATGTTTGGTGAGGTCTTGCATTGTCTTCTTCATGTCAGAAAGATGTGTCTGAAGAATTGATAACTTAGGAGTGATTAAACTCTTCAGCATATCAAGTCTTCCCACAACTCTCCCTTTCTCTATATCCAAAACACTTAGTTTGTCCAATATCCTAGACACTTCTTTGTCTAACTCCAATATAGAGTGTCAAGAGGTCTTACAACTGTCCATCATCTTGTCCAGAGTTTGTATGTCCCTTTCTATTATCTCCTCAATGTTTTTGAGACGTCTGATAGGATTTATACAATAACTATATAACTTCCTTCAATGTGACACACAAATATTTTCCTTAGATATGGTTTTATTCAATATGCCCAAGTCACATGAGATAGACTTGCATATTTCCTCCAACTTCTTCGCGAGGTACTTATTCTCTGCTTTCTCTTCAGTGATCTTCTCTAAGGACTCATAGTGACTGTCAAAATCATCCAATGCCATGTTCAAGTTCTCTGCACTGTCCTTTGATTGGAAAGCAAAAGGTATAGGTAGGATTTTGTTGAAAGTATCAACTGCTCTTTCCATTACCCTTGTATTTTTCTCATTTTTCTTCTCAGATCTCTCTTTTGCTTTAGCAAATGCGATGAAGGACAGCTTCATCAACTCATCCTCATCCATACTCTCAACATTAGTGCTTAGAGTCTTATCTCCACTTGCCAACAATAAAGATGAAGAAATAGATGCATGAGTTCCCTATTTCTCTTCAACTTTATTCACTGTTTCCTTCTCTTCTTCATCTTCGCTCACTTTCTGCTCTTCTTTATTTATCACTTCTAGATCAATGTTTCCTTTAATGTTGGTATCATTCTCAAAAGGATCATTAACATCATGCGAGGTGTCCAAAGACACATCCACACCAGAAACAAAGAAATTTGTTTGCTTCACAATACTCACAAATTCACTAGTGTCTTTGCCCTTTGATTTATCAAGACTTATTTCTGCCATCATTGATGGCACACTTCTTTCAATAGTTTTAGGCATAGTTTCCTTTGGTGGTGAGAACTTCTTAGGTTTAGTATCCATCAAAACCTTATCCATAGCCTTTAATTTTTCCTCAGTCACTTCATCGTACCTTCTCCCCATTATCTTTACTAATCTTAACTTATTTATTAGCAAAGGTTTTAAATCTTTTAATATCTTTTCCATTTCTTTGACTAAAACAACAGGTAACATGTATTCAATTGCTTGTGCTCTGATTATTTCATCTTCTATATGTGCTAACTATTTCCTTATTTCCAATTTCTAATAAAGTTCTTCAGGTAGAATACCTTGAACTTCTAACAAGTTCTTCTTAAAAACAAGCAAATGATTTATTACCATGTCTTCAATCAAAATTTTATCAGATGCCTCATACCTCTCATAGTATATTATCAAGGTGTTCAACTTGCCCTGCTCAATTATCCTCTTTTCCAGTATTTTTATGTCAGTCTTCCATAATTGTTTCACATATGGACTCTTATCTTCTACTTTATTTTATCCT
This sequence comes from Thuja plicata, assembly GCA_018584345.1. Classification (NCBI taxonomy): domain Eukaryota; kingdom Viridiplantae; phylum Streptophyta; class Pinopsida; order Cupressales; family Cupressaceae; genus Thuja; species Thuja plicata. The sequence continues at coordinate 3,410,759 of MU227966.1, read as the reverse complement.
CCTTTCTTCTCTTCTACTTCTATCCTTTGTCTCTTAGGTGGAGAGTTTTGTATAGTGGCTGTTGTGTTCCTTCTCGACAATTCCCTTGGTTTCTCTTCCTCCAATGTTCTCTTTGGTGGTGTAGGTGTAGTCTCATATATATAAATCATAGTAGAAGGTGGACTAATTACCTTCTCAACTTATAGATGTGGAAGGGCTATAGGAGAAGTGCTCACCAACCCATAAGCTCTTTCTGTCATCTTCTTTCTTACCTCTTTCATCTCCTCTTTTTTTATACTATCCTTGGTTGCTAGATCATCTACCAAGTTTTCTACTTTCCTCTTTCTACTTTCCTCTGGTCTATTCTTCCCTTATCTTTGCTAACTTCTCTTCATAGGTACCCCATCTTTCTTCAGATGGATCAATTTCTGAGGATAATATGTGTTCAATTTGCATGGTCAAGATCTCAGAACTGACTTCATATCCCAGAGGATAACACCACTTCTTTCTAGGTTGTACTACCTCAAAGAAAACATAATCAGTTTCAACCATGAAACAAATTGAATCTTTATATTTTTCTACCAATACCTTAGGGATCCTCATTCTTTCCTTTATATGTCTCTACAAGATTTTGATCATCCCAAATAACTCACCATCAACCCATGTGCTATTCTGTCTTCTATAGCTCTGTGTGATTTGAATTCTATTGGGTTCACTATCCTTCCAAGATCTGGGGTGCATGACAGTAAAATTATGTACTATATGAATATACATGTGTATTAATAGAGACGCAAACCTAAATGCCTTTGACTTATCCTTCTTTATTTGCTTCACATTCTCCAAAAACTATTGTGCGAGTACTTTGCAAAGGTTATACTTAACATTTTCCTTAACCATTTTATATGCCATCAAAATCACTCCTGTTGATACTGAGTTAGGTTAGCTAATGTAATGAAGTTTATATCCTAGAATCATTGAAATCAATCTAACATATTACTAAAATATATCATCTCTCTCTTATCCCATTGCGAATGCTTTAGGGTTTCCACCATTTTCTTTGTGTTCTTCTCTGTAACAGGAATGACTCCAGAATTATCCAATCCTATTATACTATGAATTAAGTAACTGCAAATCTTCACAAACTAATCTCTAAGCCAAATGAACTGATTGTGAACTCTTCTCATAATGATCTTAATCCATTCTTCTTCAGAGAATTCATAAAGTTCAGTCATCCGCATGATACTAAGGTTCTCAAGATGTGCGAACTCATATTTCATTTTACCATCTACTCCAATCATTTCTTTCATCTCTTTATAGATCTCAAAGTCTCCCAGAGACTCATACTTACAGTGAATGTAAGCCCTAATGTCTTCAACATGTAGCACGTCATAGGGTGTTTACAAAAATGCACCTTTGGGATCATCCTCAGTTGATTTGAATGGGTGTTTCTTAAACGTATACCTAGGCCTTTCAGTGACATCAAAAATCGATGGAGTATCCATAACCAAAGTTTTGAAAAAGACCTAAATACCTTTTATCTGTTGATTTATGAATTTTTACTTTGATCAAATGCTCAATGCACTTGCTTCTTTGATTCTTTTGTTCTAAAATCTATTCTCCTTAGGATTTGTACTTTGAATGATGTCTAAATAATTTCTTTTGAATGTTCTTATACTTCGCTGTGTAGAGAAATAATATAGTTCCCAATAAAATCATCTCTGCATATAATTCAGTCGATTAACAATCTTGCGATCACATGATATAGATTGTAAGGCAATGCAATCTTAGATATAAGTTCCAAAACATCTCTAAATACTCTCCCTAAGCTCACAAGAGCTTAATCCTCATAATGAGGGGCTGGATATATTTATGATGTTTCCTTCCAATGCTCCCCCTAAGGCCATGCTTGGCCATCTAGGTTGATGTAGCAATGTTAGCATCAAGCGAAGGCTCAGTAGCATCTACTGACTCTTGCTGAACCAATACCTCACTTGTTTCTTTTACCTTCCATACCTTACCACTATTTTCATCTTCTAGTTTTATGAAATGACTCTTGAATTCATCCATATATTCTACAAGACTCTTACCAATATCACCAATGTTCTTCTTTATAACCATAGGCGGTGGTCCTCTTCTGTTATCAGTTCCATTATATGTAAATTTTTTTGCTATATGTCCTAGATTGTTACATTTGTAACATGTAGGAGATGGTCTATTTTGATTAACCTGCAACTTATAATACTTTGCGATGTGCCCAAAGTTATTGCATTTGTAACATGTGATCTTAGTTGTTGTTTCTTCCCTAATGTAATCTTGTTTGATTCTTGATTGATCAGGTTTCCTGCATCCTGCTTTCTTATGTCCATATGCATGATGATTGTTACAATATCCATTAAAGAATTTGAAAGGATCTTTACCTCTGCAGTCTCTCTTCATGTGTCCAAATTTTCTACATCCAAAGCATCTACCTCTAAAAGGTTTGATCTGTTCTTTAGGTTCTTCAAGATTAGTGTTGGAGATTTACTTCTGGCAGCTAGTTGATTGTATATTTGTCATTGATGACAACATATAATATACAATAGTGATCTATATGTACTTATTAGAATGATGATATCAAGCCTTTCACGGTTATATTCATGTGTTAGACATGTTGTTGATGTTTTGTTCATACACGCAGACTCAGATATGAAGTTATAGTTGTGTTGTGCAATTCTGTTTATGGCAGTTACATTTTCTGGAGTTTGTCTATACATAGCTGACGTATTGCATTGGTTCTTGAGTTGTGCCTATCTTTAGGATATGCATGTGTATATTCAATTTTAGTTATGATTTGAATATAGTTATCTAAAGGCGCCAAACGTGTTTCAACAAGATTGCAAAGTTAGAGTTAATTTTGTAAGGCCGACTTAGTAAAGCGTCGCGTCTATTTAGTTTATATTGAGTGGTTGTAAATTATGCTTGCATGGTTAGTTAAGCTAACAAAGATGTTATGAAGAGTTGTCTAATAGGTCCCATGATCTTATACTTTGAGGAAGATACTTATAGCGAGTCATTTGTGAAATGCTAAGTGTGAATGATAAAAAAAGAGATAGAAAATGTACAGAGCAGAATATCAGTTGTATTTCATTCATCAAGGATCTATATGAAGAAGAAGTAAAAGATTATAATACACTAGAACTGATCAAGACAAAAGGTCTACTCTGTAGTTCATCATCAGATATAGTGCATATCTGTTCTATAGAAGGTTGTAGCCTTCACCATTGAAGCAGTGAGCTTTTGGACAGTGAGTCCTCACCCTTAACCGGGTTATTTGTAAAAGACTCCTAATAGGGTCAAACCCTTAACCAGGTCACTATACTTATTGAATTGTAAAGAACAACTCCTAACAGGGTTGCAAGATCTTCTAACAGGGGTTATTATAAATAAGTATAGTTTATTGTGGGTGTTAATTCCCACTAGGGTTTTTACCATTTGGTTTCCCCGTAACCAAATTGTGGTGTTTTCTATTGTGTTATCTGAATGTGCATTTACTTTATTGTATTTTGAAGTTAATAAGAGAAAATAATTTAAATTAGCTAATAACTGATTCACCCCCCCCTCTCAGTTATCCTTTGGAACTATTCTAACAATTGGTATCAGAGCCAAGTGCCTTGAAGAGAAATCCTAACAGGTTAAGGTAGATCAGATGGCATACTTTAGAAAAGAGAGTCCTAAGTTTGATGGAGAAAATTATCTGGATTGGAAGAACAAAATGATAACACATCTACAGTGTGTTGGTTTTGACATTTTTGAGATAGCCACACAAGAAGTTGTTATTCCCTCTCTGAAAGACCTATCAAGAGATGATGCTACTAGTAAACAGAAGGTTACATTCACAGCTAATGCAGTTGCCAAAGAAGCCCTTATAAGTGCACTATCTGACAGTGAATTCTATAAGATCAAGAAGGTAGACAAGGCATACACAATATGGAAGTATTTAGAAGACATGTTTGAAGGAGATGTTCAAGAAAAGAATGCGCGTAGGAAAACATGGAAAAAGAAATACAACAACCTTGAGATGTTACCTGAAGAGAACATCAGAGCCTAGAATAAGAGGATAAATGAAGTAGTTTCTAGAATAAAAAATAATGGTGGAGAAATATCAGAAGAAGATATAATGGATAATTTATTGACTACTTTAACATCAGACTATGAGAACAAGATCAGTATTCTAGAGGAAACCATGCAATTTTCACAGGACTTCAAGAGAGAGACTTTGATCAGTAAAATCTCTGCATTTGAGATATCAAGATTGAAGACTGAACCCAAAAGTGAAACAACCTTCAAAGCTTCAGTCCATGGTAAGAAATTTCACATCTCTAGCAATAATGAGAAAGAAGAAGTTGATGAAGAAGAAGAAGAAATTATTGCCATGATTGATAAAAGAGAACAGAAAGGCAAAGGGAAATATGAAGGACAACTTCCATTCAAAAATTTTTCATGCAACAAGATCGGTCATTTTGCATCCAAGTGTCCCACAAGAGTAAAGAAATTTAGATCTGATTATAAACCTAAATACAGAAAGGAATGCTATCATGCTGAAGAAGGTGTAACTGATGAAGATTCAGGAGAAGATGAAATTGGATTCATTGCCCTTAAAAACATGGAAAAATTGCTTGAGCATATGGACATTGAAGATGAAAAGGAGACACAAGAGTTAGCCCTAATTTCAAAAACAAACATCAGAACTGATTGGATCATTGACAGCGAATGCTCTCATCACATGACACGTGATAAAGACATATTTGTTCATCTAGAAAAATACAAAGGTGGTATGGTTAGATTTGGAGATAACACTCCTAAACCTATCATATGTAGAGGATCCATCACCCTGGATGGAAAGAACAAGACAGATGATGTTATGTATGTTGATGGATTACATCACAACTTACTTAGTGTTGGACAACTACTTGACAAAGGTTATCATTTGGAATTCAAAGACAAAAAATGCATTATTAGCAACAAAGAAGGAGACATGATTGCATCAGGATAAAAAAAAAAAGGTAATGTTTTTCAGCTCAATTTAGATGTAAATTGTTTTGTTACAAAAGTGGATGATAGTTGGTTATGGCACAAGAGACTATCATATCAATTTTGATAATATAGTAAAGATAATTAATGCCAAGGCAGTTAGAGATCCTCCAAGTATTGCAAGACCAGTTGACACAATGTGCAGGGAATGTGTTATGGGAAAGCATGTAAGGAGCTCTTTCAGAAGCAGGCAGAACTCAGCTGAAAACAAGTTAGACCTAGTGCATATAGATCTACGTGATCCTACTCAAACAAGATCATACTATGGAGAAAGGTACTTCATTTTGTTTCTTGATGACTTTTCAAGGATGATGTGGGTTGCATTCTTAAAGAAGAAGTCTAAAGCCTTTGAGAAGTTCAAAATATTCAAAGCCAAAGTGGAGAATGAATCTAGATTAAAACTAAAGTGTTTGAGATCAGATAGAGGAGGAGAATTCACCTTTGACCAGTTTTATGACTACTGTGAAGAACATGGAATTAAAAGATAGTTGAGTGCACCTAGAACCCCACAGCAGAATGAGATAGCAGAAAGAAGGAACATGATCATACTTGATACAGCGCGCACTATGATGATTGAAGGAAAAGTTGCGCACACCTATTGGAGAGATGTAGTCAATACAACAGTCTATACTATCAACATAACACAACTAAGGCCAGGCATGGATAAGACACCTTATGAAATTTTGTTTGGTAATGTACCTATAGAAAAATACTTCATAATATTTGGCAGCAAGTGCTACATCAAGAGAGATGATGGTGTTGGTAAGTTTGATGCTAGAAGCAATGAAGGTATTTTCCTTGGTTACTCTACTAAAAGTAAAGCATACAGATGTTTTAATTTGAGATTAAAGAAGATAATTGAAAGTACTCATGTAAAGATTGATGAGAAGTTCATGGTTCAAGAAAGGTACTATGATTATGTACCTATGATTGAGGATGAACCCAGGCCTAGCAATAAAGACACTATTATTGAAGAAATGTTTGATTGCATCGATGTTTCATGTAATGAACATGAATCAAGCAAAGAAGTATCATAGATTATAGATGAGGATGTTACACCAAAAGTTTCAAAGTTTGCATCTAGGTATCATTGGAGATCAGAGCAATAGTGTTTTGACTAGATCAAAAGAAAAAAGGTTAATAGTGGATGAAGAGGTATGTTTACTTTCATAGATTGAACCCTTAAATGTTGAAGATGCCTACAAGGATTCTGATTGGAAGAAAGCAATGGAAGAAGAATTAGATCAAATAATAAAAAATGATACATGGGAATTGGTTCCTAGACCAAGTGACAAAAATGTGATTGGAACAAAATGGCTATTCAGGAATAAGATGAATGAAGATGGTATAGTGGTTAGAAACAAAGCAAGACTAGTGTGTAAAGGATATGCGCAGAGGGAAGGGATTGATTACACTGACACATTTGCCCCTCTGAGAAGATTTAGAAGCCACCAAGTTATTCTTGGCATATGCAACATTCAAAGACTTCAAAGTATATCAAATGGATGTCAAATCCGTCTTTCTAAATGGTGACTTGAAGGAAGAAGTCTAAATAGAACAACCTGAAGGATTTAATCTATCAGATAAACCGGACATGGTATGTAGATTGAAGAAAGCACTCTATGGACTTAAACAAGCCCCAAGAGCTTGGTATGAGAGACTAGATGGTTATCTTACCAAGATTGGATTTAAGAAAGGAGCAGTAGATTGTAACCCATTCATAAGAGATACACATGATGGACTATTAATTGTTGCCATATTTGTTGATGGCATTATCTTTGGAGGTAATGACAAGCTTAGTTCAGAATTTGCAAAATAAATGCAGAATGAATTTGAAATGAGCATGATTGGTCCTATAAAATAATTTTTGGGATTAAATGTAAAATAGACAGAAAAAGGGATATTTATAAATCAGTCCAAATATGTGAAGGAAATACTGAAGACTTTCAAGATGGAAGACGGTAATCCAGTATGCACTCCTATGATAATAGGAAGCAAGATTTCTAAAGAAGATGACTCCACAACAATTAACAAGACATTGTATAAGTCTATGATTTGAAAACTTATATATCTTACTCAGTCTAGACCAGACATATCTAATGCAGTTGGCATTGTTGGAAGATTCGCAGCTGAACCAAAATAGAATCACCTAATAGCAATAAAGAGAATATTCAGATATCTAAAGGGAACTATAGACTATGGTTTATGGTATCCTAAATCAGAGAATGTACAACTTCATGTGTATACAAATGCAAATTGGGCAGGGTATCTTGATGATAGGAAGAGTACTTCTGGAGGAGTAGTATTTCTTGGAGATAGGTTGGTTTCTTGGGTAAGCAAGAAGTAGAATTGTATCTCTCAGTCGACAACAGAAGTAGAATATGTTGCAACAACATTGAATTGTTCAACAATGGTTTGGATCAAGTAGATGGTTAAATATTTTGGTATACAGGTTGACTATCCTATTTTTATTCACTGTGATAACACCAGTACTATCAACATGTCCAAGAACCCTGTGATGCACACAAAGACAAAGCACATTGAGTTTAAATACCATTTTCTTAGAGAAAAAGTTACATATAATGAAGTAAAATTGGACTATGTGAGCACCAAAGAATAGTTGGCAGATATTTTCACAAAGCCTTTATCAAAAGATACTTTTGAGTATCTCAGGGAGAAGTTGGGAGTAATTCCCTCTCCTGAGTCTAATTAGATAAAGCATCAAGAACATCAGTCTAGAGTGACTGATGAATGGTTGACTACTCTACTTCTAGAGTAGTACCTATGCCTAATTGTTTATGGTGCCCTTTGCCATTGATGTCAAAGGGGGAGTATATAGTAAGGGGGAGCATATACTCTGGAGGAGTATAAATATAGGCAAAGGAGTTGCAATAGTGTAGAGGAATCTTTGATGATGATATCGAGAAGATTGTAAAAAGAAAGTAGACACCATGTGCTGAAGATGTTTTTAATATCATATGTTGCCATCAATGTCAAAGGGGGAGATTGTTGGAGATTTACTTCTGCCAGCTAGTTGATTGTATGTTTGTCATTGATGACAACATATAATATACAACAGTGATATATATGTACTTATCAGAATGATGATAGCAAGCCTTGTGTGGTTATATTCATGTGTTAGACATGTTGTTGATGTTTTGTTCATACACGCAGACTCAGTTATGAAGTTTTAGTTGTGTTGTGCAATTCTGTTTATGGTAGTTACAGTTTCTGGATTTTGTCTGTACAAAGTTGACATATTGTGTTGGTTCTTGAGCTGTGCCTATCTTTGGGATATGCGTGTGTATATTCAAGTTTAGTTATGAGTCGAAGATAGTTATCTAAAGGCACCAAATGCGTGTCAACAAGATTGCAAAGTTAGAGTTAATTTGGTAAGGCTGACTTAGTAAAGTGTCGCGTCTATTCAGTTTATATTGCGTGGTTGTAAATTATGCTTCTGTGGTTAGTTAAGTCAACAAAGATGTTATGAAGAGTTTTCTAACAGGTCCCATGATCTTATACTTTGAGGAAGATACTTATAGAAAGTCATTTGTAAAATGCTAAGTGTGAATGATAAGAAAAGAGAAAGAAAATGTACAGAGCAGAATATCAGTTGTGTTTCATTCATCAAGGATCTATGTGAAGAAGAAGTAAAAGATTAAAATACACTGGAACTAATCAAGATAGTAGGTCTACTCTACAGTTCATCATCAAATATAGTGCATATCTGTTCTATAGAAGGCTGTAGCCTTCACCATTGAAGCTGTGAATCCTCACCCTTAACCAAGTTATTTGTAAAAGACTCCTAATAGGGTCAGACCCTTAACCAGGTCACTATACTTATTGCATTGTAAATAAAAACTCCTAATAGGGTTTCAAGATCTTCTAACAAGGATTATTATAAATAAGTATAGTTTATTGTGGGTTTTAATTCCCACCGGGGTTTTTACCATTTGGTTTCCCTGTAACCAAATTGTGGTGTTATCTATTGTGTTATCTGAATGTGCATTTACTTTATTGTATTATGAAGTTAATAAGAGAAAAGAATTTAAATTAGTTGATAAATGATTCACCCCCCCTCTTAGTTATCCTTTAGAACTATTCTAACAAGTAGGTCTTTCTCCATCAATCTTTGCTTCAGATTTTTCTTCCTGAGTCTTTGAACATTCAACTTCATTGAAGCCAACTCTAGTCATGTCTCCTTTAGGTTTTTGTCTATCTCTTTGTGCTTCGATCAAGTCACTGCTCAAGTGAAGTTTCTCAATATGTTTCTTAGCTCAACAAGGTCTCCTTTTATGATGTGATTAAATTTCTCTAATTCTAGATACTTGTTCTTGTAGTGATCAAGTTCAATCTGCATTTGTCCCATTTGAATATTAGCATCTTTTAAGGTTTCTTCAATTTTGTTTCTAGCATCCTTTTCCTCATGAATTTATTTAGCCATCTGTAGTGAAGCAGCTTCATGATCAAGCTTCAAATTAGATTTCTTTTGTTCAAGCTGTTTTATTTGATATGATGTGTCATTGTTTGAATCTTCTTTTATCTTATCCATGAGATTTTGTCTCTAATTTCTAGAAATTTTAAGTTTTTCTTTCAGTTTCTTGATGAATCCCTCTGCTCTTCTGAATTTGAATTTTAAGTCACCATTTTATGGTTTAGCTTTATCAAGGTCTTCAAGTGCTACTTCAAAATTTTCCTCCAAACTTTTAGAATCCATTTTGATCTCTTTTAAGTTGTTAATATTTCTCTCCAAGGGCCAATAGATCTGATACCAATTGTTAGGATTAAGTAATATTGAGAGGGGGGGTGAATCAACATTACAACACTTTAAACTTAAACCAATTAAATGCTAACTTAACTAGATAAATATTGAAATGAAAAGAACATAAACACAAAACACATAACTTATAACACCATGAATTGTTGTCAAGGAAACCCTGGCTAAGGGAAAACTATTAGGATTAAGTAATACTAAGAGGGGGGGGGGGGGGGGAANAAGTAATACTAAGAGGGGGGGGGGGGGGTGAATCAATATTACAACACTCAAAATTAACTTTAAACCAATTCAACATAAACCACAAGCATGCCAAAATCAAAAGAACATAAACAAATAATATAGTACTCATGACACCATTATTTGTTGTTGAGGAAACCTTGGCCAAGGGAAAAACATTATCTATTGAACTTGAATCAATGATCACCTTGCACACTTTCCCCAATATCTTACATTTTACTCTAAAAAGAGCCCTCCTCTGCTTGTGCTCATCTTTGGTGGGTGTCTTGATTAGTATTCTTCTCAACATAAGGTGTTCTCCTTTCTCTGAATCCAGACTTACCTCTGATTGTTTAGAGCAATCTTCTTCTTGGACATAAGCTATCTTCTTCTCCCTTAGTGAGGATGCTGGTTTATCTAGACACCTATATGTAGGGTATCCCAACTATCCACAGTTGTAGCATTTCATAGAAGAAAAGTGAGGACTTCTCCCAAAACCTCCTGATCTTCCTCTACCATTGTTTTAATAACTTCTTCCTCTACTATTGTATCCACCCCTACTGTTGGATTCTTGTCCTTGATCTATATATCTGGAGTCACTTTGACCTTTACTGTCACTTCCTCTTCCACTTGAACCTCCTCTATGGCCACCTTTTTTGTGTCTTCCCCTTCCTCTACCTCTAGAGCTAGAATCCGGCCTCTTCTTGAGTTTATCTTCTACTTCCAAAGCCATTTGAAAATAAATATGAATGGAAGTCAGGGTAAAGAGAATAAGTTCTTCTTGAATGTTCCACCTTAATCCATTAAGGTACCTTGCAAATTTGATACTCTTTGTCTCCTAGATTCTTGATCTAAGACAAAGTTTTTGAAATTCTTTGGTATAGGCTGGCACATCTAGGTCTTTCTGCCTAAGGTTCTGCCTCTTCTTATGTAGTTGAATGTCATAATATTTTGGAAGGTAATTCTCCTTCACTTTTTCCACCATTGTTTTCCAATTTGTTATATGCTTCTTACCCTCTTTCTCTCTTTCTTCTTGCAAGAACTTCCACCATGTGAGTGCTTGCCCTCTTAGCCTTGAATTGGCTATCTTTACCTTTTGTGCCTCTGTAATCCCATCACACTCGAAGTGATTCTCCATCCCTTCAAGCCATTCCATAACCATTTTTGTATCCATCTTGCCAGAGAATACTAGTATTCCTTCTAGAGCCTCTCCACTCAATGCCTTGAGTGCCTTGAGGAATGGTTCCTTAGGTAGAAGAGGGTCAGGCTCTGATTCTACCTCCTCTTCTACTAGTTTCTTTCCTTTATCTATCCCTTCATTCATTTCTTCTCTCAACTTGCTAGCAATCTCTACTACCTCTGCCATATTTGTCCAACTATGCATTGGTTAACATGATGTTCTCACCTATGGATTCACTCCACTCTGACATACACTAATCCACTCCCAAGCCTTTCAACATCTCTGACACCAATTTGATGGGGAGATCCTCTCCTAGAGCCTTCTAGCTCTCTCTAATACCTTCTCTTGGTCTTCTATAGGGTCTCTATCTCTACCCTAACTAGAGGATTCCTCTCTGATCCTCTAACTCTCTAGGAGCTCTCCACCAACTTCAAACTCTTCACTAAACCCTTCTTCATGCCTTTACACATTCATGGCTTCCTTGTGTTCCTAACCATCCAACTGACATGTCCTTTGGTGAGTTGGTTCCTTGACTCTTTCCTAAGTCCTTTCAACACTCCTTGGTTCAAACTGGAGGATCTTTCAATCAAATTCCAATCAAGTGCAAGATTCTAGTCTTTTAGGCCTATTAGCCCTCCTAAACACTGAAAAGTTGAATTTTCTATACAAATCCCTTAACACACATAGAATCTAATCTCATATTATTTGTGGGTTTTTCCTAAACTTAGAGATTTTCTAGGTCTCCAATTCCCACACTGTTTGTACAATGGACTTCTACCAAACCCCTAAAAATAAGGGTTTCTAGGGCATGCAGACTGGTTTGATTTCTTAGGTTTCTTTAACTGATCAATTTAGTTCTTCAGAACTTCTCCTTCCATAAAAAGGTATGAAATTCATGCCCCCACACTCCTCTATCCTTGATTGGCACATACCAATCACTCAGCAACCTCCATTGCCTCTACACTGTTCAGTTACCCTAGTCAGAATAACCAGTACTCACCTATGGCCTGAATGTTCTCATGCTTCCCCTACACACACACTCAACACACCATATCTACATAGTATATACAAGAATTTAATGGATTCCAAGTGGTCATGGGAGTTGAACCATGGGAAGACAAAGAAAATCCATCTTTTACATGACTGGACCAAAACTGGCCAACGAACTCCCAAAATACAAAGAATTAAACAAAAGCTAACCAGAAAGAAAAATTAACTAATCCAATTCCACAAATATCTAGGGAATTACATTTCAAACACTCTACATACTTTCATTCAATCCACAAAAGTGTTGGATGATGGCTCTGTATGTTAATTACAGTGTAAATTGGTCCTTTCCAATAACCAGTCCGTACACAATGAAATCTAACTGTCAGATTAGGGTTGTAGTAACCTTATATACTCTTAATCCACATGTCTAGACCATCTGGTCAGGATTTGGGCATCATAAAATCTGATTCCTACAATCTAGGAAATGTTGTCATGACAACTTTTAAAAGTTGTCATGACAACTTTGACAACTTTTGTCAAAATGACACTTTCTCAACTTTGATGGCCCTATTTAGTTTCAAACCTTACCAAATGACCTCAAATGACTTGAAAACATTAAAATCTTAAAAATATTCCCATTTTTGATTTTTGGTCAACCCTTTGACCTTTGGGTTGACTTCTATGTTCTAGACCCCTAGAATAACCTTGACTCAACAACTCACAAACCCTAATCTCTTCTAACACTAAAACACACCTAAAACACACTAGGGACTTTATAACATAGTCCTTATTCAAGGATGGTTGGCCAAACCAACCTACAAGCCAAAATGACTAAAGATCTTCCTAAAGACCTTAGGGTGCTCCTGCACCAATCAAGATCTTGATCATCACTATCACTTTCACTATCATTTCTAACAGTGTGTCTATGACTTGATTTACTTATTTTCAAAGAAGATTTGAATGCAAATTATATATATGGTAAGACACTATTATCAAAATTATTCATCTCAAATGAAATCAGTCTACCAATCAAACTATCTAGATTAACTGTATTATTTGCAACTGCTCTCATTACAAAGTAAGATTTGGTCAACTATTCTTAGGATTTTACTTACCACTGTCTCCTCTTCAAGTACACCTCCAACTCCTCAGATAGAATTGAATACCTCTTTGATTCTACAGCTATACTGAGTTATATTTTCTCCTTCTTTCATCCTTAGGTCATCAAACCTCCCTCTTAGGCTTTCTACCTTGGCTCTTAGTACATTAGCATCTCCTCCATGTACTAGCTTTAATTTATCCAACATCTACTTTGTAGAGGTGCATGTTTTGACATCTTCAAACTCAGTATCAGAGAGTGAGGAAGCAAGCTCTATCATCATGCAATTATGCTGATGCTTTTCTATCAATTGCTCAAGAGTGTGAGATCTTGTAGGAAACACATATTCAGTATCAAGGTGTTGAGTAACATCATTACCAATACCTAATAGGTGGAGTCTTATTCTTCTTTTCCATGATGCAAATTTTTCTTTATTCAACTTTGTCACATCTCGTCTGTTCATCTTGTGACCTTTTTGCTTGAGCTGTTAAACTGCCTTTCTAAGCACACAATCTCTGATACCAATTGTTAGAAATAACTGAGAGGGCGGGGGGGGAATCAGTGACCTAAAAAATATTCCAATAGATCAAAGTGGAAGGACACACCACTAATGAAGACCATACAACATTCAACAAACCATTCCCTAATTATGAGAAAGGGGAAGCTTCTAAGGGAAATGAAGTGAACTACGCCTACTCCAATAACAATAATGTGATCAATATGTTAGACATAAAGTATGAATCAATCAATGTGATCACTATTAAAGGTGCAAAAGACACATCTACACAATCAATTGCGGTAACTCAAAGTAAAGCACAAGTCACAATCAAAGGAGCTAGTTCGTCATCAAAACCAACAACATCTTCCAAGGTACCTATTGTCACTATTCCCAAACCAACACCAAGACAAACAGTTACCATTCCTGCAGCTAACTATAACTTGGTGGATCAATTGCAACAAACCTTTGCTCAAATTTCTATCTTTGAGTTACTTAAAATATCCTCAGTGCATAGGGAAGTCCTTGAACAAGCCCTACATTCTGCAAATGTGCCAAAAGACATTGATGTAGACAACTTCCAAGCAATGGTTAATCATATCTCATCACCACACTATCTCTCTTTTTTAGAAGAAGATGACAAGTCATTGACACATCCGCATAACCAACCCCTACATATTGAAGTTCTAATTCATAAATCTCATGTTGGACATGTATTGATAGATGGAGGTGCAGGGTTGAACATTTGTACTCTCAATCTGATAAAGAAGTTGGGGATTTTAGAACAAACCATTGACTCAAGAAGTATGATAACTATCAAAGCTTACGATGAAGAAGAAAGATCCTCTAAAGGCCTCATTATTCTACCAATCAGAATTGGACCAGTTGAAAGAAATGTGATATGTCAAGTTCTAGATCTATCCTTGGCTTACACCATACTATTAGGGAGACCTTGGATCTATGAAATGCAAGTGATACCCTCTACTTACCACCAATGTATCAAATTCCCACATAATGGGGTGGAAGTAACAATTCCTACAGATGCTAGTTATACTTGCAATAATGTCAAAGCAGATAGTATGGTTCCTCATAACAAGGAAGTTCCATAAGATGCTATACCTGAAACTACTAAATACATGGTTATGAGAAGCTTTGAAAAGATATTAAAACTTGAAGAAACTAGTATGGGAGAATACAAGCTAGACATGACCCCATCATTGACATAACTTCCAGTGTCTCCAAGATCTTATTGGAAACCTTCTTCATCTTTTACACCTATTACGTTAAAAGAACCATAAGTTCACAAAGAAACTAGCATGGTTAAAGCATCTACCTCTCAAGAGGATGAAAAAGAAGAAAAAGAAGTCTTGGCTTGGCTTTACATAGGATAACTGAAAGAAAATGAGGTAAAACAAGTGGAAATATCCCCTGAAAAGTATGGTAAAAGATATGACCTTCTCAAAAAATGGGATATAAAGGGAAGGGACCTTTAGGAGACAAAGGAAAAGGGCTTGTTGAGCCTATGCACATGGAATTCAGAAATACCAAAGACTAAATAGGACTAGGTTTCAACAACAAAATTGAAAACCCTACTTCAAGATATGGTCCAATCTTTGATGAAGACAGTGACGACGAAGATGAAGTAGTAGAACTTGAACCATGGACATCATATGAG
The DNA here is from genome assembly GCA_018584345.1 of Thuja plicata. Classification (NCBI taxonomy): domain Eukaryota; kingdom Viridiplantae; phylum Streptophyta; class Pinopsida; order Cupressales; family Cupressaceae; genus Thuja; species Thuja plicata. Next base: position 3,395,277 of record MU227966.1, on the reverse strand, counting down.
AGATTATTACACATTGGTACTAAGAATCCCAAATATCAAGGAGAGAGATATGTGCCAACTTTTTCTCAACAAGAGGCTCATGTTACTTTATTATCAAAAAATGTTATTCCAGAAGAAGAGGACACAATAGCAAGTTTTCCAAAAGTCCTATTACTAGAAGAGGTTCCTGAGGAAGTACCCCAACAAAAAAATTTACATCCTAATTGGGGGTAGTTAGTCACAATTTCACATGTCCTAGATTTTCATTACTTTGATCTACAAGTGGCTAATAGGGTACATCAGGTAACTATTGCCGAGTTTCTAAACATATGAGATGATGAAATAATAGACTCACATGATTATGAATGGGATGTCCTATCTTATGCTACCCTAGACATTGAAGTATATGTGATCCATAAATTTGCACTGATGTTTCAAAGAGGAGAGAGTTCTAACACTTCCCCTAATAGTGTTGTTGTTCCAGAGTCATATGAGATACCATTGCCTAGAATTATTGATGGTGAAATTGGTCTTTTACTAGGTCTAGAGGATATTATGAGAATACAAGCAATGAGTTCTATTTTGGTGAGAGAAGAAGAAGAAAACTCAACTGATGAGTTGCTAGAGTTAGGTCTACATATTACTAACAATGACCCTATTAATGATGATTTAAATCTTGACGATCTAAACGCTGTAGAAGTTGACTTAACAGAACATGTCTTGTCAATTAATAGTTTTGACATTGATGTAATGTTTTCCTCACCGGACTCCGATTCACTATCCTTGATAAACCCTGACCTAATTGATTGGGAAAATTTAGATCCTATGCCTTTCATGGACTTCCCTAATGACTATACTTTGGCTTGATACCTAAATGATTATGAACCCTTTCTCTTCCACCAAAGCAAGGAGCATGAACATGACAAAGGAGGATATCAAGTTTCTTAGTACAAAATGAAAAATAAAAAGAAGAAAAGAACTAACGGTGAAAACCACATTGTGGCAGTGTCAGATTCTACAAAATTAAAAATAAAAGACGTATCTGATGGTGAAAACCTCTCAGAGGCACCAAAAGATGAGATTCTTGATATGCTCCCCAAGAATTTTCAAGAAAGATCTTCATTTCTGATAGAACCAACACAACCGGTTAATTTGGGAACAACTGAAGTTCTTCAATTTGTTCACTTAGCACAATCCTTATCAGAAGAGAAGAAGATACAATTCACTAAGTTCCTAAAAGAGAAAAAGATCAACTTTGCATGGTCTTATACTAATATGCCTAGACTAGATCTTGAATTAATAATGCACCATTTATCTATAGCTCCTGGGATCAAACATGTAAAACAAAAACTAAGAAAGATGCATCCTCATGTTGCATTACTGGTAAAAGAAGAGCTAGAAAAATTACTGAAAGCTAGATTCATAAGCGTCATCGCTTATGTAGGATGGATTTCTAATATGGTTCCAATATCCAAGATAGATAAATCTATAAGGATCTATACAAACTTTAGGGACTTAAACAAAGCATGTCCTAAAGATGATTTTCCACTACCAAACATTGATATGATCATAGATCTTACAACAGGCTATCAAATGTACTCACTAATGGATGGTTTCTCAGGTTATAACTAGATTAAAATTGCTCCTAAAGACCAAGAGAAGACCGCATTCACATGCGCATGGGAAACTTTTTGCTGGAATGTTATGCCGTTTGGATTAAAGAATGCTGGTGCTACATACCAAAGAGTAATGACTACCATATTCCATGACATGATACATTAAAACATGGAGGATTATGTGGATGATACCTTAGCAAAGTAAAAAATAAGGACTACTCATATTGAAGACTTGCAAAAGATATTAGATCGCATGGAACAATTCCAACTCAAGCTTAATCCAAAGAAATGTGCCTTTGGAGTTCAATCAGGAAAGATATTAGTGTTTATAGTATCAGAAAAAGGAATTGAGGTTGACCCTAAAAAAGTTAAATCTATACTAGAAATGTCACCTCCACGCAACATTAGTCAAATGAGGACATTACAAGGAAGACTCCAGTCAATCAGGAGATTTATGTCACAACTTGCAGATAGAGCACAACCTTTTACTAAATTGCTACATAAGGGTGTTACCTTCAAATGGGATGAACATTGTGAAAGTAACTTCAAAGAACTAAAAGAGTACTTGGCTACTCCTCCCATTCTTATGACACCTATTCATGAAAAGCCATTACTCCTATACATTTCAGCTATGACTACATCACTAGGAGTATTGTTGGCTCAAGAAGATGAAACTAAAAAAGAAAGAGAAATCTAATATATTAGTAGAACTCTAGTATCTTATGAACTCAATTACAACATAATTGAAAAGGCTTGCTTAGCAGTTGTCTTTGCATCACAAAAATTGAGACATTATATGTTGTCACATACAGTAAAACTCATTGCAAAGATAGATCCTCTGAAATACCTCTTAAGAAATACAACATTAATAGGAAGGCTAGCAAAGTGGGTCCTGATTCTGAGTGAATTTGACATTGAGTATGTGGATAGAAGGGCTATTAAAGGACAAGTCCTCACTGATCAATTAGCTAATTCACCATTGCAAGATGATGCACCTCTGATAATTAAATTTCCTGATGAAACAATAATGCATCTAACTAAACATCCGTGGAAGATGTACTTTGATGATTCTTTCATGCAACAAGGTTCTGGAGTAGGATTTATCTTCATTACTCCTCAAGGCTACAAGATTCCCAAAGCATACAAATTAATGTTTCCATGCACCAACAACATATCTAAATATGAAACATTAGTGAATGGTCTTAAATTGGCTATGGAATGGAAAATCATAGAGTTACACGTGTATGGTGACTCTCAGCTTATTATTAATCAAGTAAATAGATACTATCAGACTAAAGGTGAAAATCTGATGCCTTATAAACATCTGGTTGAAGCCTTGAAAAAGTACTTTGTCTTCGTCACATTCCAACAAATCTTGAGAATAGAAAATAGAGCTGCAGATGCTATGGCTACACTGGCATCTATGTTATAACTAGAAGAACATCAATTCCACTATGACTTCTTGGTGGAAGAACTCTCCTATCCAAATTTTTCTACCCCTAAGTACCAAGTAAATTACACCTTGAACTCCCAAGACCAATCCCAGTACGCCAAGCTTATTACCTATCTAACTAACAAAACTTTACCTAATGGTTTATCAAGGAATTAAAAATGAGCCTTAATTAGGACAACATCACTTTATGTCCTCATCACTAATAATTTATATAGATGAGGTCTTGAAAGTACACTTATTAGGTGTTTAGAACAAGAAGAGTTGGAACACGCATTAAAAGAAGTCCACAAAGGTGTATGTGGATCACACTCAAATGACTTTTCACAAGCTCATAAACTGCTAAGAGTAGGCTATTACTAGCCCACAATGGAAAAAGATGCTGTTCTATTTTCAAAGACATGTCACAAATGCCAAATACATGTAAATCTTATCCATGCTCCTACTAGAGAACTCATACCATTTATAACACATTTTCCATTTCAGCAATGGGCCTTTGACTTGGTTGGACAAATATATCCTAATTCATCAAGTGGACACAAGTACATCATTATGACCATTGAGTATTTCCCTAAGCGGGTTGAAGTCGTGCCACTGATCAAAGTCACTGGCAAACAGGTGGCTATGTTTATCTTGAACTACATTATTTTTAGGTATGAGATACCCTCTTCAATTGTAATAGACAATGGGGGCCAATTTAATAACCAAGACATCGAAGAACTTTGCACACAGTTTCAAATCACTCAACATTGTTCCTCAATCTATTACCCTCAAGGTAATGGACAAGCTAAGGCATCTAACAAGAACATTCTCAAAATCCTACACAGAACTGTGAGTAAGTCTAGTAGAGAATGACATTTGCAATTAAATCCAACACTTTGGGCCTACAGAACAAGTATTAGAACACCAACTGGAGCCACGCCATTTTCCCTAGTCTATGGTGTTGAGGTAGTATTACCTATTGAGGTTTAAATCCCTTCTTTGCGTGTATCTTTACAAGGTCTTGTTACTGATAAATAATATCACATTGATAGGGTAAATTCTTTAGAATTACTTGATGAATGCAGGCAACAAGCGTTCAATTATCTGAAAGTGTACAAAAAATGCATGTCAAAAGGGTAAAATACAAAGGTAAAACCACGACACTTTCAAGTGGGGGATCTCATTCTGAAAGAGAATCCTAAGAACCAACCAAATAAAGAACAGAAAGGAAAGTTTGAACCTAACTGGCTGGGACCTTATGTCATTACTACAACTTTTGGGACTGGAGCTTATCAGTTAGCTACACCTGAGGGAGATTTTCTTCCTGATCCCATTAATATTCTACATCTGAATCGGTTCTACGCTTGATATCTGACTAGCAGAGCCTGAGCAGTGAAAATCTCAGAAAATACCAAAAAAACAAAATTAGAAAATTAATCCTGAAGAAATCCAAAAACAATGGAAAAAGTCCTAAAAAAAAGGTATCCTTGGTGAAAACCTGGCAAATAAGAGCCTTGATACTACAATTTTTTTTAAAAAAAGCAAAAAATAGATAAAAATTTGAAAAAGAGAAAAGTGCCTTGATGAAAACCTGGTAAACATGCATCTTGGTAGCAAAAATAAAAAAGCTTTGCTGAGTGGTGAAAACCTGGCAAATAGGCATCACTTGAACTCTGTGCTCTATCTATCATTGCACCGATGATACTAAACCTTCATAATCACACCTATGCTATTTGATGACTCTGGTTCCTTACAAATGTCTTATCCTTGCTTGGTATTTGTTTGCATTTGCATCTTAGGAATAGTCATTCAACACTGGGGGCATCTTTGCTAGCATGTTGAGTTTGTGTCTGCTAGGTTGTCCTAGGTCCTATCAAGGATGGTTTTCCTCTCAAAATAATATTTCTCAATACTTGCACTTAAACGTCACTATCACAAACAAAGGTATTTCTTCAACACCACCTACCTGAAATAGACATCACACTAGTTTTTCTCAACACTTTAATCATGAAATTTAAATGCTCTAGTGTTTATCAACACTTTAATCAACCAGTGTATCTAAACACTACATTGGATTGTAATTAATGCCAAAATATCATATACTCAGACATGCAAAACATATGGCTCATATTCAAAATTATGATTGATGAATCTCTATTGCACTTGAAACATGACTTCATAGTATTTCTCAATACTACTTAAACACATAGTTTGATCTTGGCTTGATTATGAATCTTTTATGTTCCCATGATGTTTCATACTAGGGGCATCTAAGTGGTTATAAATTTTCTTTGATTGATTATCAATTGGTGATTATTATGTCTTTCAAGTTAATCCATGACGTCTATTCAAAGACAAAGAGTCACAAGGACATGGGGCATAATATTTTATTGGTTTTGTACATATGGTGATTGTTTCAATGATCTTATAAATTTCACCTAATTTGGATGTTTATGGTAAGGGCTTCCAACATGAGTGGATAGATGCATATATCTTGATCCTTGTTATGTGTAAACTACTGTGAGGTTGAAACAATTTCCTTGTCTATTTTCTAAATCAGATTCTCACTAAGGTGTATGCTACATGATGTACCCAAGGATATGAATTTTCAAGGTCATTACGGGTTACATATCTTATATTACACTTAAATAGAAACTGATTCTTAATAGTAAAAGGAGATAACTAATTTGTCGTCCTAGCTTCTATGCCTTGATGCCTAAGTTTATTTCCAACATTGCACCCAATACACATAGTATTCATACTTTCATGATACTAGAGGGTATTAGTGACATTTGTACTATCAGGTGATGTATGTTACAAAAATGCCCAATGATGATAAAATGCTACAATGTATACAAATCAGTGACAATCCTACGAGTCTGCATGTAGATGCATTTAGAGATTGAATGGTTAATTTTAAAAAGAGAAAAGCACAAAAAGGATTTGAGCTTAAAAAAATAATTTCTTGATTAAATCCAAGTTAATTACATAATCTATATTACTGATATCAATGATTCCCAAACTATCAAAATTCAATTTTGTTCTTCTCTGATCAATCGGGAATGAAATCAAACTCACATTTTTAAAGTGATTAACTTGGTAAAATTGTGTTTTCTCTTAACACACCTTCGTTTATCCACTTCTTCTAAATTGTTTCTTTCTTGATTCAATCAATCAATTCAAGTGATACATCATTCTACAGAGGGATTTATTTCATTTTCCTTCAATTTTGTTCCCAAGGGGGCATGATCACACTTAAATCAATCAAATTATTGCTCGAAACAATATTAAAATGACTTTGTTATCAAATAACTAAAGGCATGAAAGTTCCTTGATTAAATCAGGACTGTTGGATTGAAGGCTTTGGTTCTCACAAGATGGATATCTTATGTCTACTTTTTCTCAGATTCTTATTTAAGCTCCTAGCAGCTTTGTACTGACCTTCGTTCAATCAAGTTTAGAGTCGGTATTATCAATTTTTGGACAACAACCAAGTTCAGAATTGGTATCTTTAAGATATTTTCTTATTGACCTTTGTTCGATCAAGTTCAAAGTCAATTCTATCAGTTTAGTTCAATCAAGTGCGAGACTGATCTCATCAGACATTTCATTTGTTCAAGTGCGAAATTCTCAAAATTTCTGAAGTCAACATCAAAACTTTCTTTGAATCAATGCACTACTCACATATCTATTCAAAGAGGGGAAAATGTAACCACCCTAATTTGGTCTTCTCTGACCATAGACCCTATTTTCCCTTAGTGTGATCATACCCCTAATTATGTCAAGACAATTCTTCAATTTATTGACATAATTCATTAAATCAAATTTAATCTCCCAAGTGGTTTTAATGACTAAATCAAATTAATTGCCTTAGCCAATTAAATCAATTAAATTAAATAAAAAATAGCTTAATTCAATTAAAACAATTCTAAACATGGCTAAGGTAATTAATAAAAGGGAATTAAAAAAATACCCAAATTACATTTCCATTTACAAAAGGGAAAGTCAATTCCATAACCAATGGGAGTGAAATCACTTAGATCACCTCACATGGATCACCAAAGATTCAATTTCCACCTCTCTTCCACTTTCAATCCTAACCTCTCAATCACCAAATTCTTCTATAAATAGAATGAATTTTAAGTTCAATGGGCCCCTAATTCTTAATTGTTGAAAACATCCTTATGCTGCCCCTAATTTTAGAAGTAAACTTATGCTGCTAGTATTATTAGACGTCTTTATGCATTTTAGAGTAAATCTTGATTGCATTGTTATAATATTCAAATTGAAAGTTAAAATGAACCATTTCTTGAGCATTTAGGCTAGTTTCTTTGAATCTTCCATTCTAAGTTGTATATGTCACTGATTAATGTATAATCTGAGGGAAATTATAGCATTCTTCAAACTCCTCTTAGATAGGAAGAAATAAGTTGGTTTTAGTGTTTGATTTGATGGATTATTCTTTGTTTTGCACTAATGTAATGACTTATTGAAGTGTTGTGTTGCAGCTTGTAGGAACAACAAAATACACACACAAGTACCACAATATTAAGCCTATAGTTATCTTCAGTCCTATAAGATGAATGCCTTCAAATATACTTATCAAATAACTACTGCTCAGAGTTCTATTTTAAAATTTATTCTTTTAGTTTACCGATTAGCAGTATTTCATTTACTGAAAAATGGTAAACTACTTAGAGTATACCGATCAATCCAGATTAGTTACGTGTAATGCAAAACACTAAAGTAATGACTCATAAACACATTGACACATGAATTTTTAATGTGGAGACCCTGTTAAGGGAAAAACCACTTGGGAGCGGTATCCCAAAATTTTCACTCTTCTGAAGTGAGCTCGGTGAAGAGCCAACACTGTGAGTTTGTCACTTGATATCGAGCATCTCTATGCTACCTTCTATGACCAAACCTAGTGTAGTTTGTCAAATGGTATCTGGAATCTCATGCTATCTTCATGATTAAACTTTTAGATACTCCTTGGGATGTATCTCAATATAGAACGAATCTTTAAATCCTGCTCGGTTAAGAGACTTTATGAATCAATGGTTAAAATAAAATAGTAAATGATCTGTTCATACATACAACTTAGACTTTCTTATTTTCAGATCTATTGTAAGCTCATATTACCTTTCTGATAAATGTATCTTTTCAATACCTTTGCTCCACTTCTTTTTGCTTGGTGATTTTGTACTTTTTTGCTTGGTGTCTACATAAATATTTAGCTCTTTCCTTAGCTTGATTGATCAGGACTATATGAAGTTGTTCTTCATTAGTTTCTCTTTAGCATCCTCTTTTCTATTCACTCCCCTTTTTATCATAATGAATTAATTTGTCTCTTTATAGACATGATATCACCGTTTCTTTGTTCTTGATTTTCTTGATCTTAGCGTAGTCCACAATTTTTGCCAATCTTGAGTTAAAGCATAACTCCTATTTTATCTTGTAGAAATCTTCTTGCCAACTGGATAAAATAGATTTTCATCTTTTACTTATCTCTAGCTTTAACTTGTTGATGAGAATAATGTTAACAACCAGTTAAGTCTATCTTTAGCTTTTCCAACTAGATATTTTGTTGCTTACGAACTCTAGTTAACTTCGGTGTTTTAACTCTTGTTAGCTTCGGTCAACACTTCAGTTTTCCTCAGGCTTATCCATTAGTTTTTTCTATCCGTTGAGTTGTCTATCCTTCGGTGTTGTTCGTCGGGTAACACTGTAATTCTGGCCGTCAGTTATTCTTGTGATTCTGCTCGTCGGTAATGCTCATCAGTTTCTTTGTTTGGGCATCACTGTGACTTTACTCTCAGCTTTCTCTGTCTGTCGGGTTCCACTAACCATCGGTGTTTGAAGTCACTTAGTGAATGCTGGTCTTTTATGCATTACTGAAAGCATAGTATTTATCTCTATGATTCTCTAAAGTCTTTGACACTTTGAATATAACCGATTAGATTATATCAAGTTGACATCAATGACAATACAATCCATTAACTGATTTAATGTCTTGCATTATCTTTTCCCATTTTGGTGATCAACTTAACATCTTAAAACATTCAACCAGTTACATGTCATCAACTGATTGTATGTTTGAATTCATTTTGTTGATAGTCAACCGAGTTACAGATGTGATGATAGAAATTAATCAGTTAATGTATTGTTATTGATGTCAACCTATTTGAGTATCATAATGGTAACAAACATCTTTTATGAGTTAAATATCTAGAACAAACAAATTTTATGTGGTTGGTAATTGAAGAGTTATGTATACACCAAGTAATAGTGAACACCAATTAAATACAGTGTATACCAAGCATAGTGTTAACTAAGCTAGGTATCGCCAACACATCATGGTATTGACCAAGAAATTAAATCAAATTAAGGCCGACTAAAATAATGAAATGGAAAATTGATTATTTTGAGGTAAATGATAAGGTTTGTTATGATGATCAAATGACTATGAAAATTCAAGGGAGATCGGATGATGAAGATTGAAATGTGTTTTTGACACAACTACTGAGGAAGGTTTAAGAAGAAAAATCTATGATGGAGATTAAGCGACAAAATCTAAAGGATGGAAATTAAATGAGCTATGATGTGTATATAAGAGACAAGAGATTCATTATGAATCACATGATGCTATGATGTGCCATGAAAAATTCATGCATGACTGATCAAACTAGTTAAAGATAGAACTGAGCATTTCTGCAGAAAACACCAAGCAACAAAGGAAAGAGCATTAACTGAGCAAAATAGAGTACGAAGAATTAGATGAAATAAAGTGAACACATTGATAAGAGGTATTATGTACTTAGCATAGATATGAAAATAGGTAAACAAAGTTGTATTTGAATAATATCATTATTTTTATCATTTTAACCATTGTTACAGACAAATCTCTTAATCAAGTAGGACATGAAAGTCTTTATTATTATATTCTAATGAATGTTGAGTGTTTTCTTGATGACCCCATAGTGAATGATTGGTTAAGAGAGAAATGTTAGTTTTAAATCCTCTAACTAGGTCACATTTAATAGTGTGCATTACAACCTTTAATAGGGTTGGCTCTTAACTGAGCTCACTTCAGAAGAGTGAAATATTTTGGGTTACTGGTCTCAAGTGGTTTTTCCCTTAGTAGGGTTTCCACGTTAAAAAACTGTGTCAATGTGTATGATTGTTATGGATTTTTATTTTACTTTAGACATTACTTTATTTACATTGATTGTTAATCACAATATTGATTTACTGTTACTCGGTATAGGACTAAAATTTTGAGATCATAGTATACATTTCATCGAGTTGATTTATATGTTTGAAACTATTATTATATACATATGGGAGAATTTGGGACTGTAGGATAATTGAGAACCAACTGATTCACTCCCCCTCTCAGTTATTCTAATAGATACTAATCTTAACATTGCTCCAAGAACTCGAGTTAGATTCCTATGTTGAGGAGGATATAAAGATGCCTAAAGATGAACCTGATAAATCAACCTGGAAAAGGCGCAACAACAAAGAAAAGAAAAATAATAATCGATGTTGTTAAATACCATATTATTCCCTCCATAGAGAGACTATAGACCACTTATGAAGTATTCAAAATCATTTAAGAGACATATGAGATAAATAATACAATTAGATTACTTACTCTCAAACATCAACTCCTAAATTTAAAAATGAACAAAGGGGAAACCATCACTTCTTACTTCCTAAGAATTTATGAATTAAAAGATCAACTATCTACTATTGGAAACAATATTGATGACATGGAGTTAACATTAATATCTCTCAGAGGATTACCTATCTCTTGGGAATCCTTCATTCAATGTATAATTGGATGCCCATCTCTACCTAAGTTTTATCAACTAAAGAATGACTGCACTCAATAGGAATCTTGATTAATATCAATAGGGATCTCGCCAAACAAAGGAGGAGAGATCCAAGCCCTAAAAACTCATTCAAATTCCAAAGGAAATAAAAGGAAGTTCAAACATAAGAAGGGAAACTATAGAAAAAATAAAAAAAAAACTAGAGATTTTTTAAAAGTACAGTTCTATAAACGTGATAAACTTGGACATACGCACAGGTTCTATCCAGAAAGAAAAGAAAATTCAAGCTGCAATAGCCGAATTCAAAGAATCATAAGTGTCCCTATTCTTCTTGGCCTTATCAAGTGAAGTAAACTCAAACAAAAAAATTGGATAATTAATAGTGAGGCATCATTGACATATAACTAGATTCAGAGATCAATTTGAAATGCTAGAAGGACATTCCTCTAAAGAAGTTATAATTGGAGATAACTCCACTTATCCTATGAAAGAAATTGGGACCTGCTCAATCAAGTTGAAAATAGGGGTAACCCTATAGTTCAAGGATGTTCTCTTTGTACTGGGAATTAAAAGGAACTTGGTCTCTATCTCAGGCCTAGCTAATCAAGGCTATCAAGTCACATTCCAAGAAAACAAAGTGCTAATATGGCCTAAAAACACTAACATCAAAAATTCTATTTCCATAGGGTATAGGGATGGAAGCCTATACATATTATGCAATATTCACAAATTAGCTCTATGTCATGAAGTGTCAAACTCTAATGAACTCTGGCACAAAAGATTAGGACATCTTAGATTTATCACTCTTCCTTCCATAAATAAAATCACTACAGGTATACCCAATCTAAAATCAAATTACATTAGTACTTGTAAAGGGTGTTCCCTAAGAAAAAATATCAAAAGATCCTTCCCTTCTAGTGAAAATAAAACCAAAGTTGTATTAGAACTCATTCACACCGATTTGTGTGGACCTATGTCAACTCTCTCACTAGGAGGATTTTCATATTATGTGATTTTAATTGATGATTACTCTAGAAAAACTTGGATTTATTTTCTTAAAATCAAAGAATTCAAATTAAAATAATTCAAAGCATTAATGGAAAACCAATCTGGGAAGAAAATAAAAAATCTAAGATCAAACAACAGAGGTGAATATATCTCTAGAAACTTTAAAGACTTTTGCATTTATGATGGGATTAAGAGGGAGTATACTATACCTTGTAATCCTCAATAGAATGGAGTAGGAGAAAGGAAAAAAATAACTATTATTAAAGATGCCAAGGCTATGATGCATGATCAAAATATTCATACCTCATTTTGGGCCGAAGCATCTAATACTGGTGTATACATTCAAAAAAGGTGTCCTCACTCAATTCTAGAAAACATTACACTTGAAGAAGCCTTTACAGGGAAGAGACCAGATCTAAGTCATATAAGAATCTTCAGATGTTTTGTATGTTGATGACAATTATTCAATTGTGTATTGTCATTTATGTTTACACAAATATAGTGATGTTACACAAATGTCTATACTCAAATCGAGCACAATCAATTCATGCCAAGGACTCTTAGGCATTGAAGAAGACCAAAGTGATTTTTAGCTCTAACTGAGTTCACTCAGGAATTACAGTGTTGGTAAGGCATTGAAGGATTTCAGTATCGACCGAGTTAGATATTTAGTGTAAGCTAACTAACAACAATTTACACTTTATGTTTAATTGGTTATATGCAGCCGACAACCTTAAGTTTTATTGATTATTTGGAAGGTTATTAAGGCCGACTTGACAAGGCTTATCATATATATAAGGTCTTGTTTGGATTGACTAAGTGTGATATGTGAGATGTGTATGTTTATGATATGAAGTGTGGAGGCAAAATCAGATGGGATTCTTATTGAGGACAGAACATACAAAACTGCAATAGAATATTCGATCAATGAGGATCAAGTATTTAAAGACAGAACAGAGGTATGAATCAATAAAGATAGTTTCTTATCAAAAAAAGGTGATTAAATCCTCTAACAGGCTCACACCTAATAGTGTGTTATTGTAACCTTTAACAGGGTTGGCTCCTAACACAGATCACTTCAGAAGAGTGAAAAATAGTGACTATTTTAAATTGGTGGTTTTTACCATATTGGGTTTCCACGTTAAATATCGGTGTTATCTATGTACATATTATTTTCTTTATGGTTTATGTTTCTACAATTAATTACTAAATGATAATCATAGTTAATATCTTAAGATTTGCTATGTTAATCGAGTGACAGTAGAATATCTGTGTTAACCGAGCAACAATGATAAATTTGTTTAAGACATCTAAGGGACTTGGATTTCTTTTTGTGGTAACAAATTCACCCCTCCCCTCTTAGTTACTCAACTAATTTCCAACAATTGGTATCAGAGCACTTGGTGCTTATAGGAAAGGTTTCAAGGCCTAAGCTAAAGATCAGAGATGTCTTACAAAAGGGAGATCCCCAAGCTTAACAAAGAAAAATTCACTGTATGGAAAGATCTAATGAAGTTACATCTATCTACTATTGGAGATACTGGCTTGCAATTATTGGATCACAAGTATGTAGAACCACCGAGACCTATGTATGAAGAACAAATGGTGGACACGAAGAATCAAAACATAATGATGATTGATATTGCTTCTTCACTCAGCTATTCCGAATTTGATGAAGTCAAGGACTGCCCTACTACCTATGATATGTGGAACAAGCTGTATGAATTATATGAAGGAGATGTCAATGTAAAGAGAGCTAAAGCAAAAAGCCTAAGAGGTCAGTTTGATCTGATGAAAATGAAAGAAGGAGAAGACATTACAAAGTATAGTGAAAGAAGAAAGAAAAGTGTCAATGCAATCAGAGCTGCCAGTGGAACAATTGAAGACAAAATAGTGGTCAATAAGGTATTGAGAACTTTACTTCCTATCTATAAAATTAGAGTTTCGGCTATTTAAGAGATGAGATGTAGTAATGATATAACTCTAGATGGATTGGTTGGAAGACTTACAACTTTTGAGTTGGACAACTTTGAAAATTATTCTCCTAATCCTAGCAATCTTGAGTCTGCATTCAAAGCTAAATTAAACCTTGGAAAGATGAAAGGAAAACAAATTGATAGTGACAGTGATGATGAATATCTGGAAATCATTGAAGCATTACTTGCAAAGAGAGATGCAAAAGGAAAAGGATAGTACAAAGGAAGAATACCATTGATTTTCTTTTCATGTGATGAGGTTGGTCACATTGCTGCTAAGTGTCCAAACAAAGAAGATAAAGGTGAGAGAAAGTTCAACAAGTACAAAGGAAAGAAAGATTACAAAAGTTACAAAAGCTACAAGGACAAAGGTAATAAATCTTGTTATATTGCTAAAGATTCTGATAGTGATGATGAAGAAGATGAAATGGTTTACATTACTATTAAGGATGAGTCAGATAATGAAGACAATGAAAAGATTATACTTTACTCTCATATTAGCAAGAATGACACTTGGATAATTGATAGTGGTTGTTCTCACCACATGACTGGTGATAAAACCAAATTTGAACATCTTGAACACTATGATGGTGGGAGTGGTAGTTTTGGGAATGATGAACACTGGTATGTGAAAGGTAAAGGTTGTATTGCTCTAACTGAAGGAATCAAATGTGATAATGCTTATTGGGTTGAAAGACTAAGGCATAATCTACTGAGTGTGGCTTAACTAAATAACATTGGTTTCAAGGTAGAATTCATGAATGGTAAGGCCAAGCTCTTGAATGGTAACGGAAACCTAGTTGGAACTAAGAAGAAAAGAAAAGGTAATCTATTTTATCTTGATCTCAATAAAAGTTTATGTTTTATTGCACAAGCATAAGAAAGTTGGTTATGGCATAAAAGGTTGTCATGTGAATTTTGATAACCTGATCAACATAAGAAAGAACAAAAGAGTAAGAGGAATTCCTAGTTTGAAGAAACCTGAATTGGAAATATGCAAACAATGTCAAATTGGGAAGATGGGAAAACTAGTTTCAAGAGAAAGAATTACAATACACAAGAAGTCTTGGAATTAGTGCATGCTAATTTGTGTGGACCAATTGGAAAAACAAGTTACATAGGTGAGAAGTATTTAATTCTATTTTTTGATGAACATTCCAGAATGATGACTATTATGTTTCTCAAAGAAAAATTAGAAGATTTTCAGAAATTCAAATGGTACCTTGCTAGAGTTGAGAAAGAAATAGGAAAGAAACTTAAATGCCTAAGATCTAATAGAGGAGGAGAATTCATTTCTAATTAGTTCAATGAATTTTTCAATGAAAGAGGAATCAAGAGACAAGTATCTGCCCCAGGTACACCAGAGAAAAATGGTATAGCAGAAAGAAGAAATAGATCCATTATAGATTGTGCAAGAACCTTGATGATTGAAAAGAATGTTGCTACCCAATACTGGAAGGAAGCCATCATCACTGCAATTCACACCTTGAACCAAGTTCAACTGAAGAAAGGTACTGAGAAGACACCTTTTGAATTATGGTATGGATATAAACCTAATGTTCATTATTTCAAAGTATTTGGAAGTAAATGTTACATCCTAAAGGAAGCAAGAAATGAAAATTTTGATGTAAAAGGTGATGAAGGTATATTCCTAGGCTACTCCTGCAAAAGTAAAGCATATAAATTTTTGAATATTACTACTCATAAAGTCATAGAAAGTGTGCATGTAAAGAATGAAGAGTTTGCAGAGAGAAATGAAGAATAGAGAAATAAAGAGCATGAGGAATACATGAACTTTGTGTATTTTGAACTTGATACTATACCTAAGACACAAGCAATGGTGATTGGACAACAACCATGTCAACCATTGAATTCATCAGCACAAACCTTGTTGCAACATGTGTAACTAGAGCTTCTAACTATTGAAACTGAGTCATAGACAGAGGGAACCGAGTCACAGAAAGAGACACCTGAGTCATAGACAGAGGCACCCGAGTTTCAGACATTGGAACCTGAGTATCAGACAAAAGAATAGAAAAGAATATCTAAGCATGGTGAACATAGTGGAGCAAGACTAGAATCAAAGAGGAAGGAACCTATACTTGCAAAGTATGTCGGAAGTGTTAGAATAGTCCCAAAGGATAACTGAGAGGGGGGGGGGTGAATCAGTTATCAATAACTTTAGTTCTTTTTACTTCCTTAACTTCAGAATACAATAAAGTAAATGCTCATTCAGATAACATAGTACATAACACACAATTTGATTATGGGGAAACCAAATGGTAAAAACCCCGGTTGGGATTAGCACCCATAATGAACTATACTTGTTTATAGTAATCCCTATTAGAAGATATTTCAACCTTGTTAGGATTTGTACTTTACAATGCAATAAGTATAGTAACCTGGTTAAGGGTCAGACCCTGTTAGGAGTCTTTTACAAATAACCCTGTTAGGGGTGGTGGACTCACTATCCAAAATCTCACTACTTCAATGATGAAGGTTACAACCTTCTGTATAACAGATATGCACTATATCTGATGATGAATTGTAGAGTAGACCTATTGTCTTGATTAGTTCTAGTGTATTTTAATCTTTCACTTCTTCTTCACATAGACTCTTGATGAATGAACCACATCTAATATTCTTCTTTGTACATCTTCTGTCTCTTTTCGTATCATTCACACTTAGCGTATCACAAATGAATTACTATAAGTAACATCCTCAAAGTTTGAGATCATGGGACCTGTAAGGAAACTCTTCATAACATCCTTGTCAACTCTACTAAGAACGCAAACAATATTAAGTTCACGCAACACAAACTGAATAGACACGATGCTTCATTAAGTTGGCCTCACCAAATTATCTCTAACTTTGAAATCTTCTTGAAACACATTTGGTGCCTTTAGATAACAATCATCAACTCATAACTAATCATGAATATGCACATGCATATCTTGAAGATAGGTGCAACTCAAGAAACACATTACATACGTCGGCTCTGAATAGATACTCATCTAGAACCGTAACTGCCACTAACAGAATTACGCAACTTGACTCAAACATCATATCTAGATCTGCATGTATGAACATAACATACTAAGCATGTCTACAACATGTATCTAACCACACACGGCTTGATATCATCATTTTTATAAGTACATACATAATCACTACTGTCTATTATATGTTGTCATCAATGACAAACATACAATCAATCAACTGCATAGAAACAAATCTCCAACAATCTTCCCCTTTGACATTGATGGCAACATATGTTATTAAAAACATTCTCTGTTCATGGTGTCCTCTTTCTTATATAATCTTCTCAATATCCTCATTAAGGATTTCTCTACACTGCTTCAGTTCTTCTAACTATTTTTATACTCCCCCAGAGTATATTCTCCCCCTTACTATATACTCCCCCTTTGACATCAATGGAAAAGGGTGCCATAAACCATTAGGCACAGGTACTACTCTAGAAGTGGAGTAGTCAACCATTCATCAGTCACTAAGGACCGATGTTCTTGCTGCTTTATCTAATCAGACTCAGGAGAGGGAATTACTCCCAACTTCTCCCTGAGATACTCAAAAGTATCCTTTGATAAAGGCTTTGTGAAAATATCTGCCAACTATTCTTTGGTGCTTACATAGTCCAATTTCACTTCTTTGTCTGTAACCTTTTCTCTTAGAAAGTGGTACTTGATCTTTATTTGTTTTGTCTTTGCGTGCATCACAGGGTTCTTAGACATGTCAATAGTGCTGGTGTTATCACAGTGAATAAAAATAGGATAATCAACCTGAATACCAAATTCTTTAACCATCTACTTGATCCAAACCATGGTTGAACAATTTAGTGCTGCTGCAACATATTCAACTTCTGCTATTGACTGAGAAATATAGGTCTACTTCTTGCTTGTCCAAGAGACAAACCTGTCTCTAAGAAATACTGCTCCTCCTAAAGTACTCTTCCTATCATCAATACAACCTACCCAATCTGCATCTCTGTACACATGAAGTTGTACATTCTCTGATTTAGGATACCATAAACCATAGTCTATAGTTCCCTTTAGATATCTGAATATCCTCTTGATTGCCATTAGGTGATTCTACTTGGGTTCAGCTGCAAATCTTCCAACAATGCCAATTGCATTAGATATGTCAGGTCTAGATTGAGTTAGATAAATGAGTTTTCCAATCATAGATTAATACAGTGTCTTATCAACTTCTGTGGAATCATCATCTTTTGAAAGCTTGCTTCCTGTTATCATAGGGGTGCATACTGACTTATAGTATTCCATCTTAAAGGTCTTCAATATTTTCTTCACATACTTTGACTGATTAATGAATATACCTTTATCTATCTACTTTACATTCAGTCCCAAAAAAATATTTTATAGGACCAATCATGCTCATTTCAAATTCATTCTGCATTTCTTTTGCAAATGTTGTACTAAGCTTTTCATTACCTCCAAAGATAATGTCATCAACAAATATGGCAACTAGTAGTAATCCAT
>MU227966.1:3337221-3369760 GCA_018584345.1 Thuja plicata | reverse complement strand
TGAAGTGTGGAGGCAAAATCATATGGGATTATGATTAAGGATAGAACATACAGAGTTGTAATAGAATATTCAATTAGTGAGGATCAAGTATTTAAAGCTAGAACAAAGATCTGAATCAACAAAGATAGTTGCTTATCAAAATAGGGTGATTAAATCCTCTAACACAGTCACACTTAACAGTGTGTTATTATAACCTTTAACAGGGTTGGCTCCTAAAAGGGCTCACTTCATAAGAGTGAAAAACAGTGACTAGTTTCAATTGGTGTTTTTTCCCATATTGGGTTTCCATGTTAAATCTTGGTGTTATCTGTGTACATGTTATTTTATTTATGGTTTATATTTCTACAATTAATTACTAAAGGATAATCACAGTTAATATCTTAAGATTTTCTATGTTAACCGAGTGACAGTAGAATATCTATGTTAACTGAGAAATAGTGATAAATTTGTTTAAGACATCTAAGGGATTTGGAATTTTTTTTGTGGTAACTAATTCACCCTCCCCTCTCAGTTACTAAACTCATTTCCAAAATTGTATATTTTTACATTCCTAAAGAGAAAAGAACCAAACTAGAACCCTTGGGAAAGAAATAAATATTTTTTGGCTATAGTGAAACTACTAAAGGATACAGGGTCTACATACGAGGACATAAATCTATTAACATTATTAGAGATATCAAATTTTAAGAAGACATTGCTCTTAAACTCTCCACACTTATAGAAGAAGGATCAAATGAGGACCAGAGGGAGAATATTATAGAAAATAATTAAAATCACAAAATTGAGAATCAAGGGGAGAATGCACTTCAAGATGATGGGAACTACATTACCAAGAACCAAAGAGAGAGCATAACAGGAAATAATGAACTTCCTTCATCTAATCTTGAAGATTTTGAAATTCCTAACAATAAGAAAAGGCCACTAAGGGCAAGAAAAATGATTGAAGAAAATAATGTTGAACTAGACGAAATATTTAAAGAAAGTAGGAGAACAAGAACTCAAAGATGCTATCTTGAACTTATGGCTGAACTTACTAAATCTGAACCATCTAATGTTAAAGAAGCTTTAACTTCTCAAGCCTAGAAAGATGCAATGATCGAGGAATATCAATCTATTGTAAAAAATGATGTTTGGGAAGTAGTACCAAGACCTAAAGGGAAATGAGTTGTATCTTCAAGATGGTTATTCAAAATCAAATATGCTTCAAATCATAGTATTGAAAAACATAAAGCCAGATTTGTCGCCAGGGGTTGTTTTGAAAAGGCCAGAATTGACTACGAAGAAACCTTTGCTCCGATTGCTCGATATACTTCTATGAGAAATATTATCACCATTGGAGCATCCAAAGGGTGGAAGATATGCCAAATGGATGTAAAGATAACATTTATAAATGGTTTTATTGAAGAAGTATACATAGAACAAATAGAAGGATTCACCACCCATGACAGAAATAGTTATGTTTGAAAATTGAAGAAAGCATTTTACGGTCTTAAGAAAGCTCCCAGGGCTTGGTATGAATGCATAGATAGTTATCTCTCCAAGTTAGGGTACTCCAAAAATGAAGATGGTCCTAATATATACTTAAAAATATCCAAAGGTGAAATGGTAATCCTAGTTCTCTATGTTGATGATTTATTAATCACAGGAGAAGATCATCTTATTGTTGAATGCAAACAAGATCTCACAAATGAATTTGATATTAATGTGTTAGTAATAACTGAGTGGGGGGGGTGGGGGGTGAATAAGTGGCCTCAAAATTAATCCTTAAATCAACCCTTAAAACTTATACCATAGATTATGCCTCTATTTATCTTCTGTCCTACAAGATGAATGCCATAGAACACTTATATCAATTTACTACTTGTTAGATTGCTTTGTTAAACCTTCTTCTTTATGTTTACCAATAAGTAGTCATCTATTTACTGAAACACAGTAAATATGTAGAGTATACCAATTAATACAAAATTTCATCTGTGAAATGTAAAATTCTAAATTAATGAAACATAAACACATAACACATGGATTTTTAATGTGGAAAACCTGTTAAGGGAAAAACCACTAGGACCGGTACCCCAAAATTTCACTCTTCTAAAGTGAGCCCTGTTAAGAGCCAACCCTGTTAAAGGTTACAAACACAGTGTTAGGTGTGACCTTGTTAGAGGATTTAAAGATAGTTTGTCACCTAGTATCTAGCATCTAATGCTACCATCTATGCTCAAACACTCACTTGGCCTGTTAATAGGTATCGAGCATATCCAATGCTACTTTCATGATCAAAATTTTTGATACTCCTTGGGATGTATCTCAATTGTAAAAGAATTTTAAGTCCTGCTCGGTTAAGAGACTTGATGCTTCAATGGTTAAACTAAAACACTAATGATATGTTCATACATCCAAATCAATTGCATATTTTTAGATCTATTGTAATTCCATTACCTCTGATCAATATAAACAATTATACCTTTGCTCCATAATGTTCTTCTTTGTGATGCTTTCTCACTGTTCGTCAGTGTCTGCAGAATCTAGCTCTTTCCTCTAGCTTGTTGATCAAGACTGAAAGAAGAATTTCTTCTCCTTCAGATTCTCTTTTGTATCTTTCTTCTTTTCTCTTGTTCACCCCACACACTCAATTCATAATGAATTGGGTTGGTCTCTATATAGACATGATTTCCTCTTTTCTTGGCTTTCTTGATTCTTGGCATGATCCACAATTCTTGCCAATAAATTTAAAGAAAACTCTCTAGTTTGATCTCGTAGAGATCTTCTTGCCAACTGGACAAAGCAGCTTTAAATCAATTACTTATCTCCGGCTTTATCTAGATGATTAAAACAATGATAAGTATTTGTTTAAGTCTATCTTTAGCTCCTTGACAGCTAAGCATTTTGTCATTTTTTGAACTCTTTGTTCTGTCAGTCAACTCTTCAGTTAGTCATGAGTGATAACTCACTGTTCTGTCAGTGTGACTTCAGTTGTCATTAGGATCTCCATCCTCATTGGGAAACACTGTATTTCTATCCATCAGGTTACACTGTGTTTTGCTTGTTGGGGAACACTGTATTTCTATCTGTCGGGTTACTCTATGTTTTGCTCATCAGGCAACACTGTAACTTTGCTCATCATTAATGCTGTGCATTTTATCATCGGGTATCACCATGAATTTTCTCTTTTACTTTGACCGTCGATGTGCACTCCATCGGTGTATGTAGTCACTTAGTGAATACTTGACTTATATGCATTATTGATAGTATAGCCTTGATTCATTGGTTCCTTGAAGTCTTTGGCAATATTTCCATGACGATATAGATTATATCAAGTTGACATCAATGAAAATACAATACATTAACTAATTTAATGCCTTGCATGATCATCAACTTAACATCTTCAAACATTCAATTAGATACATGTCATCAGAATGATCTAGGTCTATTACACTACTTCTTAGGCTTAGAAGTATTACATAAAGAAAACTATATTTTTCTAAATCAAGGAAAATACACCATGGACATTTTAACCAGATTTGGCATGATGGATTGTAAACCATTAACCATGCTAATGGAAACAAATCACCATAAAATTAAAGATGAAGCCGTATATTCAAAAAATATAGATCCTACATATTATAGATAAGTAATTGGATCACTTATGTACTTGGTGAAAAATTTCCTTGATATCCGCTATGTGACAAATATATTAAGTCATTTCATGTGTGAACCAAAGAAGATTCATCTAACATCTGATAAACATATTCTAAGATACTTATGTGGTACTATTGTAGTGGGCCTAAAATACAAGAATGTTGAGATGCAACTTCAAGGGTTCACAGACTCTAACTAGGTTGGAAATTCAATCGATCGTAAAAGCACTACAGGATGTTGCTTTAGCCTTGGTTCAGCAATGATTTCTTGGTTCAATAGGAAACAATCAACGATTGCTCAAAGTTCTACTAAAGTATAATATATGGCTGCTTCAATGGGAGCTTGAGAAGAAGTATGGTTAAGGAAGTTACTATTTCAATTGTTTGGAAAGCCCCTAGAGCCTATATTAGTTCATTGTGACAATCAAAGCTGCATTAAACTTTCAATAAATCCAGTCTTTCATAATCACTCCAAACACATATAAATTCCTTACCACTACATAAGAGAAATGGTAGTGTAGACACCTAAAAATGGTTCAATGCTTGTGCCCCCTTTTAGAATATCTTCTATATTGTGTGTTTGATCTTTATCATTCACTAATATTGTGTCATTCTTCCATGTCATCAATTACTAACATTTCTCTCATTTTGGCCAAATTGATCATCTTCCTAAGTCAATCCAAGATCATTCCAAAGTCATTCGATTCCAAATTAATATCAATGTTTTAACATTCTCTTTCAATCAATCCTCTGGCATTGTCCAAGATCATCAATGTCTTATCGTTATCAATCATCATTTCAAGAGCATTGTCAAAGTTCATCAATGCCTCGCTATCATTTTCACATTTTAGGAGCATTTTCCAAGTTTATCGATGTCTCCTTATCTTTATTTATCCTTTGGTGCCATCCAGGTTCATTGATGCCATAATATCATTTCCAATCATTATCACAAGCGCATTGTCAAAGTTCATCGATGCCTTGTGATTTCCTAAAATATTCTAGAATCATCTAAATCAATCATAATCCTTATCAATATTATCAAAATCAAACCAATTGCGCATTAATGCCTTCAATTTGATCAATAATTCACTAATTTATCCTCTTGGGATAAATAACCTATAGTTTATCCCTATGTCCTAATTGAATAAATAAATTGAATTTATTTATTCCCTTTTTCCTAAGTCTCAACATTTAATTAATTAATTGGCTAATTCTAATTTATGGGATTTTATAATTTCATAAATACTAATTATTGATTTTGTGAGGAATATTGAGTTATTAATTGATTTAATGACTCCTAATCTCACCTAATTGTCATATCCCTTAATTGAGGATTCACATCCCTATTAAGGTGCTTCTTCAATATCTTCAATATCTTCAATATCCCTTCATTCATTTCCCCCCTAATCTCGCTTCCAAGAATCCTACCTTCTTTTCCCTCCGTTGTGCATTTATGCATCCTAATTCACCTAATTGCTTCTCATTTTCTATTAATTGAGATTCTTTCCTCTCTTTCAAGAAGAACCACTATCTCCTAGTATTCTCACTTATCAACTTGTGCTTTCAAGTTCTTTATGCAATTTTGTTATTTTCAAAGAGAAACATAATCCACCTTTATGGAGAAGAAAGGAGGACATTTGAGCATCATTTGAAGGGACTTCTTGTGTTTTTATTGCATTACATTTGTGAATTCCTATTTCAATGGCTCTAATGTTAGATTAGATGGGTTTGCATGTCTTTTAGGGTTTTGTGGTTACCTAGATATGCATTCATGCATTTTTCTAGTCTTACATTTGGTGAACCTAACGTGAAACATGCCCAACTAATAAAATTTGTGTGTTTTTGTATCTTTTTAAGGTTCTAGAAGAGTTCTGCACAGGTGGTTATAGGTTTTGCGCAGGTGGTCACTGATTCTGTGTAGGTGGTCACTATTTTTGCACAGGTGGTTAAGTCCTGCACAGTTGGTTGAAAGTCCTACACATTTGAGACACAAACCTATGCACTTGGATCCCAAAGCTACACATTTGGATGCTTAGCTACACAGTTGGTTAAATAGGATCCATGTTTAGGGTTTAGGATCAATATTTGCAAGTTTAGGATGCACTTCTAAATTTTATGCTTTCTCTTCTAATTTTCATCTGTTATAAGGTTAAAATGAACCCTAAATAATGAAGATAAACCCTAACTTGGTTAATGAACCTCAAATTTAAATTTTCAAGCCTAAAATGAACTCTCACATTTGATTTGGGCTCTTAAAATGAACTTCACCTAGTTTAGGGTTACATGCAATCAAGGTTTTTCCTATTTCAATCAAAGTCGTAATCTAGCCTAACTAGGGGTTCAAATGGAATCTATTATGAAAAATAAAGTTTCTTAAGTTGTTAAGGACTCTAAAATGAACATGTACATTTGATTTGGGAACCTAAAATGAACTTTGAACTAGTTTAGGATCAAATGTAGATTTGTTCTTTAAAGTGTTGCAAAATTGGTTTAATGCACAAAAAAGATAATTAGGGTTTCAAATTGATAGCAATATTTCCAAATAAATCATAAATGACATAAGGAATGAAACCTAGTTGTGTTTATGATAGTCTTACATGCTTAGATGTCGAAAAGACCTCTAATTTTGCAAGTTTTTACCACTTTTTAGGCTTCTGATTAGTTGTTGCGCACTTGGTTGCAGGTTCTGTGTAGGTGGTCAGAAGTTGCGTAGGTGGTAGCCTGGTTCTGCATAGGTGGTACCCTGGTTCTACGCAGGTGGTAGATTTTTTATGTGTAGGTGGTAAAATTGATGTTTTTCATACAAGTTTTTGATTTTCTACATTCCTAAATCTGTTTCTGCACTTAGTATACTGGATTTCTGTGTTACTGATGATTTGTGCAGCATTTTGGCAATCATGGGATGAAGAATGAATCATAAAAAATACTAAAAAATTTGATGCAAGATGTTTGTAGAAGACATTGTGTATTTCTAAAACTTTCATGTGTGTTTTTAGTAGTTAGAAAACACTTCAGCTTGGTGCTTTAAAATGAATCATTTCATTCATGTGTCCGAAGTGTCTTCTAGTTTTTGTAAACCTTAGGAAATGTATGGATGTATCGTCTCTCCTTGCCTTCATGGATCTTGGGTGTAAGAGAAATCCATGCAAGTCCTTTAGTGTGGCTACCTCCCAAGTGCTTTGATAGAGCCAATGAGAGTGGATTGCCCAACCGGTAACAAGCTAAAGACAAGATCTTCCAAACTGGTATATAAAAAATGTCATTGTGATTAATCTCACAATGAACAGGTGTCAATTTTAATATGCCAATAGAAGATCTCCCTTAGTAACCTTGTGGTTCTTAAAAAACTATAGAATGCAACTTATGTAGGCTGGGGGGCCTCCATAACGGAGCTAATTTTCCGCATGCATAGCCACCTAAATGGATGCCTTTACTAAACACCATGTTGTAGTATCCAAAAACCTTCTATCTATTGGCATGGAAGGTTGGAGACCAACTAAGATTCCCCACACTTTCATGACTATTAGTCGAGACAACAATCCCTTAGGAAGTGATGACCCTTGGGATTTGAAGCTTGGAGTGTCTGAGAAGTGAGTGCACTGTAAGGAGGAGCCCGTACCTCCAAGCTTCTAGGTTGTCCGCTATTAGTAAGCGTGGCTGAACTTTGGTTCAAGTGGGGTTTTAAAAGATATTGTCCTTTCTATCCTTAGGAAGTGGTGTGTTTTTTCCTTTTTACAACAACCATTCTCTATGATGTGTCTTGCATGAGTGTTTCCAACTTCAATAAAAATGGCAAAGTCTTAAAAACACTCTTCCTAAAGAACACTTTTTTCCAAATCAGCTTAAAAAATAATCAAATGGTAAAAAACACCTTGTCTTTGAGTAAACATATGGAACCTTAAAATTTTCACTTGGAACCTCTTGGCATGCTTGATAGTCTTCATCTTGCATATTCATGTCCTAATATCCTTGCATTTGCATTTCTAAAGTCCCTTGCATTATAGGTCTCATCATAATCTTCATTATAATCCCTCTTGCATAGGTCCTAATCATAGTCCTCTTGCATACATAGCTCATTTTAGATCCTCTTTAAAAATTTTTCAAACAATCCTAGAAAGTATCCAAATCATAGAACATTTCTTTATGGCGCTAAAAATAGGATCTTGACTTGGTCCCCTTTGTCACAAAAATTTCAACCCCCCCCCTTTTTCAATTGGTCATATTCCACCTTTGTCATGATGGATTTGACCTAATCATTTTTATCAAACTCGTCCCTTGTCCCTCAATCCTTTTTTCAAGTCAAGATTCTTATTCAACCCCATAAGGTTATGCTCTTAGGTTTGTCTCCTTTTCAACGATTTCTTTTCAAATTCCAAAAATAAAAAAACATAGTTGCATAAACCTTAGATTGCATTTTGCATAATCTCCTTGCATTTCAAAAGTTGCATTTCAAAGTTTGCATTTCCAAAAATCCAAAAAAATCTTGCATTTGCATATAGTAATAATGCTGGTTTTCACAAGATCTCAAGCATCCAAAAGGCAACAAGATCCTTATCTACCTATGTTTACATCACAACCAGAATCACAACTACCTTTTAATCCAAAACAAGGTGTTGCATATCAGAATCAAACTAACCTAATCAACATGTAACCATTGGAAGAAGCACATCAAACCTTTCATGACCCAAGACATGTCACATTTCCTCAAGGACCTATCACTGCACAAATAATACCTAGTACAACCCCAAGCAATGACCTATGCAACATGGGATATCCTTCAAATACTTCCCCAAATTTTGGTACTATTCAGTGGGGACCCCACCATCCTTTGAACCAATTTTTGTACCTATGCCACCTTGCCAAGGCAGTGTTCCCCCTACACCTTAGGAGTAATACCAACAAACTTGTCAAATCAATCAAGTCCAACCCAATTATCTACAACAACAATCCGTGCAAAACATAGATTTTGGATCTTATCAACCTCCTCCACCACCATAAGATAATCAAGATCCTGGAAATGCCTCAAGTCCCTCTTTGGATTCTAGAGACTCACATGAAACATTTGTTTCCTTCAAAGATTTAGCTAGAGACGAGATTGACGAAGCTGTTGAAGACAAAAAGGTTTGGCAGACATTAACATATCTCATGACTCAAGATCTGAGACAATATATCAAAGAAATACGAAGGACAAATCCTTAATTATTTTTGGAATATCAAAATCCCCCATAATCTAGTTTGGATGAGAACCAAGCCTTAGTGGTTCGGGATAGAGAAAAATGAGAATAAGCCTTCGATGAGTCAACTATGGCAGCAACACAAAAAAGACAATGAAATGATTTAACTGTCGATATTCCTCAAAAGGAACAATATATACCATTGGATAATCCTTTATTTGAAGAGATAATACCCCCTCCTCCAGAGATGGTGGATATTACAAAAGTCCCCAAGAAATATCCTCAAAGAACACAGAGGATTGATTTTAAGAATCGCTTACCCAAACAACCAAACGAGACGTTCACATTTTCTTGGGGAATGCCAAATGTACCACCTTTTGAAGAAACACAACCAAGTGGTCCTCCTTTTGTAATAGATGCAACATTCCTAGGAAGTACTTCAAATGCAAAAACCTCCAAAGGACCATTCAATGAACCACCATGGGTACCCACATTTGATGCATCTCATGTGACTACTACAACTATGCCAAGTCAGTTGCAAGATCAAAATAAGAAGAGCATCGTTGATATCACACCAATTCCACCTAAGGTGACCCAACAAGAACATGTAACACACCAAGTGCAAAAAGCCCAATCAGCTCACCAAGCACCACCTATGGATATAGCACAACCAGTGCAGCAACAATTTGTAGCACAAGTTAACATGACGTCTCAAGCAAAACCATCAAAGCGTAAGAATGCAAGTCTTGGAGGTATACTTACACCACTTGGATTTCAACAAGATCATAACATGCAACAACCAACAATACAGGTGGGTCAAGAATCTCATCCTGTCACATAATATGTGCAATGTCTAAAGGTGCAACAAGTGCACCCACAAAAACAACCACATATCCAAACATATGTACAACAACAACAACACGCTCTACAAAAACAATATGCTCAAAAACAACAACAACAACAACAACAACAACAACAACAACAACAACAATAACAACAACAACAACAACATGCTCTACAACAAAAATATGTACAACAACAACAACAACATGCTCTACAACAACAGTATGCTCAACAAAAAAAACAACAACAAAAACATGTTCAACAACAATACATTCCGCAGCGACAACGATATGTTGCACAACAAAAAAATGTGTCACAACAACAACATATGGTGCAATCTCAACAATAATAGTATGCACCAAGATATCAACAACAAGTTTCTCAACCATACTACGTGACACAAGGTCAACAATATAATCTTCCACCAATAAATCATAAACATGTGGAAGATCCTCAAAAACATGCCAGACAAAAAATAGTGCCACGATAGCACATCTTGTCAGAATTGTCAGAATCAGAGGCCTTGGAATATAGTCAATGTTTGATCACTTCTAAGCAGACACATCATTCTGATACATGTGGAAAATTTGTGAAGTCTTCACAGAATGAAGACATGATTCAACAAATCCAACACTTGTAGAAGAAACTAAATGATCTACAATTCAAGGACAAGAAGACACTTTATATGGAACGAGACCTATGTCCTAATTGGTTTGATTCAAGCATTTACATGCCTTCTTTTCCAAAGAATTTTGAAGTACCCAAATTTGAAAAGTACAAAGGAAAAGGTAATCCAATCGATCACATTTGGGAATTTTATACTTCTTGCATTGAGGTTCACAATGATGAAACATACCTTATGAGACTCTTTCCTTGAAGTCTCAGAGGTCAAGCCATGGAATGGTACTCCAAGTTACTCGACAATATCAGGTCATGGAAAGAGCTGGATGATAAATTCATCTCTCACTTTGTGTTCAACATATCAAGTGAGGTTATGCTAACTGACTTGTGCACAACCAAACCAAAATTTGGAGAATCATTTATGACTTTCCTATTGCAATGGAGGAATTTGGTTAGTCAATGCCCTTTTGATGTTCTAGAAGAACAACAAACATGATTATTTATCCAAAATATGGTACCAGAAATGATGTATGAGCTCGAAATCAAATGCCCAAGAACCATTCAAAAGCTCATGAAAAAGGGAATTGATATTGAAGATGCTCTTATTGAGAAAGGAGTTCTAAAAATCAACAAGGACAATCAGAAGGTGAGCACTTCAAGTGACAAGCTGAAATTTTGGTCTCATAATAAAAATGTCACAAATGATGGCATTGTCTATGCGCAAATGGTAAATGCAACACAAAAAAGTGAGCCTCAAAGGGCCAACTATCCCAAATACGCAAATAGTGACTCAAGCACCACCTCTAGCGCCAGCTCCAGTGCAACCTCAAGTGCAAATGAATAATCACACACAAAAAAATCAGGTTATACGTTCATTGAATCTAATGAATGGCAACTCTATTTTGATGGCTCACATACTAGACAGGGATTAGGGGCAGGCATCATGTTTGTCACCCCACAAGGCGATGCCATACAAAAATCTTACAGAATTGCATTTGCATGCACCAACAACATCGCTGAATATGAAGCACTTGTCACTAGACTTAAGCTTTATATTCAATAAAAAATACAACACCTCAAAGTGTATGGTGATTCCCAATTAGTCATCCGACAGGTCATTGATGACTATGAAACCAAAGATGAAAATTTAGTACCTTACAAATAGTTGGTTGACTTTCTAAAGGAGCAATTTGTCACAATCAATTTCCGCCAACTTCCTCGGGTACATAACAAACAAGCAGATGCTATGGCCACTATTTCTTCCATGATCGACATGCCTTATAATGAAGAGAGATGTGAATTTATCTTTGAGCAACTGTTGTTTCCTACATTCAATATTTTGCAATCTGAGCTTGTGTGTGATATTGTTGGTCCCAATTCCCCTTGGTACCAAAATATTTATGATTACCTACACACCTAGATTTTACCTCCTACCCTATCCCAAAATAAATGTTGAGCCCTTATCCGTCAAGCCTCTCATTATGTCATCATTGATGATACCCTCTATAGGAGAGCCTATGACCAAACCCTCCTCAGATGCCTTGATTCATGAGAGGATGATACTACTTTGCATGAGGTCCATGATGGTATTTGTGGAGGAAATTTCAATGGTTTAAGTATTGCCAAGAAGCTAGTCAGAGATGGATATTATTGGCCCACCATGGAGCAAGACACCCATAAATTTGCTAAGAAATGTTACAACTACTAGATCCATGGAAATTTAATTCACACTCTGGCACAGGATCTATAGCCAGTGGTTTCTCCTGAATATAATCGGCCAAGCTCTGTCCTCCCTTTTGTTTTGAATTGCATAGGTCAAGGAGTGAGAGTTCATTTTCAACATTATGTGCATATTGGGTCACAAACATTTCAGATAGTTTAGTGAAAGTAGAGACTGTGTTGTAGGGGATTTTATAGAACCACTCAAGAGCAGTTCCTCCCAAGCTCTTTAGAAATAGTCTCATGAGGAAGTTATCGCTATAGGCCACTTCTTGACATGCCATATAAAATTCTTTCATGTGGCTCACAAGATCTCCCTTCCCTGGATATTTGTCAAATTTGGGTGTCTCAGAGTGCTTGGGGAAGGGTATTGCAGTGATAGATTGATCAAATAGGTAAGGACACACTTCTTCAAAATTGAATGTTTTAGCCTCAGTCCTTGCTTTTAGCTCCTTGAGAGCATTCTTCATTTCCTCTCATTCAAGATTGATTTGTGGGGGAGGATTATTAATCGTGATTGTATGGGTTCCTTGAACCTGATATGGATCAAATGGAAAATATAGGGGATTCTGTGGGGGATATTGTGGTGTTTGATATGACGGTTGTTGGTCCACATAGATGGGCTGTGGAGGTGGAAGCTGCGGTTGAGGGGAATATGGTAATCGAGGAGGTGGCGGTGCTTGATAGGGTTGTTTCAACTGTTGGAAGTATGCTTTTATTTATTGAGGTGTTGGATAAGTGGGTTGAGCCTATTGCACACTTGCATGGGGTGGAGGATAAGCATTATGTGGTTGAATGACCCTAGTGGTTGTAGTGAGGTAATTGGTGTTACTGGGAATACTAAATTGTTGTGGAGGTGGAATGGTTTGTGATGCAGTCGAAGATGGCATGACTTGGTAGTTGGTGGAATGAGTTTGTTGTTATTGTGTGGGTTGGATAAAAGGATTAGAAAACTGTTGTAGTGATTGTGCCATGAAGGGATTTGACCCCTGCATTTGTGATTGAGGTTGCTGAGTAGCTTGGATGATGGGTTGCGCTTCTACGAAGGGGTTGATTTATGCTTGGGATGTGAATGGGTTGGTAGTTTTCTATTGCGGTTGTTGGTGTTGGGATAGTTGCCGAATGGGTTGTTGCTACTGCTAGATTGGTTGCTGTTGGATAGGTTTTTCTTGGATAGGTTGCTGCTATTGGATAGGTTGTTTTTGTTGGATAGGTTGGTACTAGATAGGTTGTTGTTGTTGGATTAGTTGTTGCTGCTGGATAGGTTGTTTCTTTTGGATTAGTTGTTGCTGTTGGATTGGTTGCTATTGTTGGATAGGTATTTGGGGTATGACGAAGGGATTGGTAGATGATTGTTGCATGGGAAGAAATGTTGGCGTGCATTGCAATTGTGTTGCTAGTGGAGTAGGGAAAGTGGACCCTTGCAGAAATAAGGGTTGGTTGTAAGCGTTGGTAGGTGGCATGTCTGTGGTGAACTGTGTTTGTTGTTGTGGGTATGTGGTGGAGGCAAAAGGTGGAACATGAATGGAGACTTGGGTTCTTTGGTGCTATGAATTGGTTGTTGCACTTTGAATGGGTTATGTAGGAATAGGTGGAATGGTGGTTTTTTGAGTGCTGACTGGTGGTGGTGGAAATTATGCTACAAATGTTGGGAATGTTTGCAATAGTGGAGCGATTGTGAACTAAGGAGGTGCTTGCATGGAAATGAGGGGTATGGCTTGTGTTTCTGATGTTGGATCAAGAGGCAAGGCTCATGAGGTAGATGAGGATGTCATGTGCACGATGGAGGGTGGGATGGAAGGTTGTACTACTTGTGGGATAAGAGTTCCCACCTGTAAGGCTCATTGAAGTGGATCAAAAACTTCATTTCTAGTGTGATGAGGACATTCCCCTAGAAGTGCCATAGGTCGTGTGACAAGTGTGGATATAATCCAAGGTAGGATTTGAAGTCCTTGTTGCTGGATATCCAAGAGTACATGATTTTTGTTACATCCACTCATGGCATTGATCATGTGGACATGTCCTGGATGATTGATAAATGTTTCTATGGTACTCATGGAGGGAGTCTCACTAGTATCTACCCAGATGTGTTCAATTTGTTTGTTGGCCTGAGGCACATAAGTAACCATGGCATTAGTGTTGTCAATCACAGGATTAGATGAACTAGCAGCAACATTAGGATCCATGTTATTCCTCTTCTTAGTGGCTCATGTGATAGGTGGCATGAAATGACTACCCTAAGGGGATATGAGATGCAAGATGTAATGCAAGGATGTGTCTAGGAAACTAATGATGATGGTGCTAGGATTAGGATGTGTCTACAATGATGAATATGTTCCTATATATTAAGGATGACTTGGTGTATGCAAGGATTAAGGGTTTATTTTCCTAGTGTAAGATCAAATGGATTGTGATTGTCTACATAAGACAGACTTGTGGTCTTCGGTGAACGAGATTCTCTATCAATGTGAACCAAACTTTTGATCAAGGTGATGAGGTTGAAAAGGCAAAGGGGATTATCCTAAACAATGCTTAGTTAAGGACATTTAAGGATGGGGGTTTGATTAAGATGTAGGATCTAAGAAACTCAAAAGTGGATACAATACCAAGTGAATGATGTGATTAAGGATGCCTTCGATGATGATTATGATGATGCTAAGCTGATTGGGATTGAATTGGATAATGCAATATTATGCTAGGATGAGTGTGTGATGTGCTTCTAAAGATTGATAAGTTAAGGGAGGTCCTAAAATGCAAGCTATGTGAGCTTAAGAAGAGGAGGAATGTTTGTTTGTTGTGGTAAACTAGCTAGTCATATCGTTTAAATATGACAAAAGTAGCGTTTAGACAATATTTTCCCATGAAGCAAGCAACCTTGTTGTTGTAGATTACTTTATCAAATTCTTCCCATTTATGAATTTCTTGTTGGATGGAATCAATGATTTGTTGGTACTTGTTATCTTCTCGGTTTGTATTCTTCTGTTCTCTTTACACGGGTGGTAACAGAGTTTTTACCTTCTTGTGTTTCTTGGAATCGGTAATGTCCTATAGCGAAAGGTTTTGATTTTGGATGAGAAATTGAAGTTCTTAGGAGATATCTCATAAAAGGTCAAAGTTTTAAGATGTTGGAAAATTTTGAAGCTCACGATAGTCTGAAAAAGGACGTTGTTTTGATGGTCTAGCAAAAGCTCAATTTCTTTCTGATTTTCAATAGGTTTGTTCCATGGCAAGAACCAAATTTCAATACAATCAAATCAGGAAATAATATTCATGGGTCTAAAAATAATCTGACAAGGGAAAAAGTAACCTTGAAGGATACAAGCAAGTGACAAATTTCATTTGTTGGGTATTCTGTTTGTGTTTCAGATTTGTCAATGTTCTTCAAACACTTCAAGCACACGTCTACCTAAGGAATCGGTATAGCATGAAAATACTTGCTTGTAAGCTTAAGCACACACACAAGAGCTAATAAGAATACAGCCATCACCAAGCATGCAATGGCTCCATTCATGATGCCATATTATCCAGTTCCAAGTGCTCAGGGTGGCATGAATGTATGAGTGATCTTGGGGAAGTTACTATCTTCCTTGCACAAGAATTATCACCTTTCGAGGGTGTTCCAGGTAGCTTCTAAGCCTAGAGTGTTTAGTAAGGTTCTCCATTCTATTGTATCCTATATGTCTGCGCAAGCATGATTCAGGTGTATAGCCCCATAGAGCGCCTTGAAAAAAGTGGTCAATTAAATGTGATTGAGATCGCGAGGCTGCACTTAAGTTAGATGAGAGCCGAGTATAAGCTCAAATGCCAATCGACTCCCGAGGCTTTAACCCCAAGGAGTAAATTTGATTAATGCGAGTTGGAGTTGTATGGCTTACACCTCATTCTCACATGGGTCATTCCTGGGAGATTTTTCCCTCAACCGGCAGACCCATCTAAAGGATCAAAGTAAATTGGATTGGCGATGAGAGGGGTCTAGATTTCTGATTTTCCCACAAGGAGAAAAGAGCATACTCTCCTACCCAATGTCATTTTCTCTCAAACATGCAAGACAAGTTTGTTCTTTCCCAAAAGATTTAATTATTTAACACAAAGCAAGTGTGTCTAGTTTTTTTATCCTCCCAAAAGGGAAGAGAGCATAATCCCCTAACACTTTCTCCAGATTAGATAAAGAAATCTAGCTAATTAGTCTATGTGCCTAAAAAAGATTAACACAAACATGATCGTTCAGTCGATTTTGATTTGAGGCAACGTGCAAGACAAACATGAGTAGTTTTGGATTGATTTCTTTGGCAAGCAATGTTGCAAGACAACTAATTAGTAGTTTCGATTTCTATCCTTTGACAAGCATTGAGAACACACAAAAAAACCACTTAACCAATTGTTAGCAAATGATAAATAAGTCTGACAAAGCACAGATGCCGATGCAGGGCGTAGACGCTGATTCTATGCTTTAGGTTAAAATGACAGAATGCAGGGAAAATAGGCCAGAAAACACAGAAAAACATAAATTTTTTTATACAAGTTGGAGACACCAG
This sequence comes from Thuja plicata, assembly GCA_018584345.1. Lineage (NCBI taxonomy): Eukaryota > Viridiplantae > Streptophyta > Pinopsida > Cupressales > Cupressaceae > Thuja > Thuja plicata. The sequence continues at coordinate 3,353,233 of MU227966.1, read as the reverse complement.
TTTATGAATCACAGATGCTAATTAATTGCAAATGTCATTGTGTGAATCACAGACACTAGTTTATAAACCAACGTTTACGCAGATGCCGCTATAAATCACAGATGCTAATTAATTGCAAATGTCATTTTGTGAATCACAGACACTGGTTTATAAACCAACGTTTACACAGATGCTGCTATAACTGTAAGCACAAAAAGACAACAAAAATAGCAAACAAAGTTAATTTCTTCTTCCTTCTTAGCCTTTAATTTGATCAAACTTAGCCATTTGAGATTATCCAAACAATTAAAAGCCAGTGTTCTTTTAAGAAGTTATAAAGATTCATTCCCCTAGTAAAATTTTAACATTATAACTGCTTGTAAAACCGATCTCTGCTAAAAAATAGAATGCTCAAATATTAAAAAGCTGTGGGAAAGCCATTAAATCTTGAAAAACTAAAAGATTATGTTTGGAAAGTCTCAAGTTAGAAATTCTAGGTGGAGACACCAGTTCAGTGCATAGACATTGGTGCGGTGTAGATGCCGAATGACAATTTAGGTAGATCTAGCATTTGCGTAGATGCCTATGCATAAAATGCAGACGCTGATCCACGTGTTTGGAAAAATTTAAAAGAAAAAAGATAGAATTTAGAAGAAGTTAGGGACATGGGTCCCACCGGGAATGCCAAAATGTGATATGAGGAATTCTTCAACCTGCTAGGAGCAAGCTCAAACATACAGGATTAGTGGGTTAGCACATATAATCAATTCAAAAGTATATGAAAGAGCAAGCAAGCAACAAAGAACTCAACATAACATCGGATTGAACTAAAAAAAGTAAGCACCCTATTTAACTTGTTTGATTTTTTCTTTTGATTGGATGTGGGTGTGCTCTCTCAAACACAAAAAATATAATGGATCCCCAAATGAAATGCAAGCATGGAAGCAAGATTGGATGAAGAATTCAAGAACTAGTATGGAGTAACTAGTCTCAACCTTCTCCAAATGGTTAAACTACTATGATATAAATGCAATGAAAGAACTATGATTCATTTACCAAATTGAATCCTAGCATGTGATTTCTATTTTGAATTAAGCAATGAAAACATGAAACTAGATATGAAACTCTTAAAAAATTCTAGCATAATAACAATGCACAATGAGAGATGAAAAATGAATAGGAGAAAGCCTCTATTTATAGGATTTTTGGGAGAGAAGAGGAGGGTTTGGATGATGTGGAATCTATGTGGCATCCATGTAAGAGCCACATAGGCTTTGAGGGGATGGCCAATTTTGAGTCAAACTTGGCATTAAATGTTGAGTGGCTCAAGATTTCCAAGTGGGAGACAAAATTGTACGAGGAAATTTAAGAGGAATGGGTGACCTTTTTGGAGAGAATTTCCCCATGTGGGTGAGCATTCCATTATCCTTAAAAAGGTTAGGAATCCCCTTTAAGTATAATTAAAGGGTATCTAGGTAGGGAAACATGTTTAGAGGATGAGGTGATGGGAGTAGAGTAGGAATAGGGTAGGCTTAGGGTAGGTCTTTAGGTTGGATTAATAGGTTTCTAGGATAGGTTTAGATTGTAATTCAAATTAGATTTGAATAAATCATAGTTTAGAAGAATTAGGAATATGGAGGATTTAATAAATATAAATTTATTAAAAAGGGGATTTCATGAGAAAAATGTATTTAAATAAAATATATTAGAATAGTATTTAAACTATTTATAAATACCAACTATGAAACTATTTAATTGATTGAATTAAATAGTTAGAGAAATAAGAGGGAAATTAATATTAATATTTTTGAACGTGTACACTATCATATGTCTATAAATTTTTTTTCCCTCTGCTAAAAAGACCTCCTATCAACCCCTACTCTCTCGGTCCTCCTGATCCCTTTCCTATCTGGAAGATGAGGCTCCCCCTATCTGATGTCCTCTCTATCCTGATCTTAGTGGCCCCATCAGTCCCAGCATTCCCCGCTGCTCTGTGTCCTACAAGAATGTGATCTGCTAGATGATGCCCTGTAACTCGGTTCCCACTACTCTTGAGGCACATCTCTCCTGTACATGTCCTTCCAATACTGTGACTCTACTCAAGCATCCCCTAGAATCTCAAAAACCCTATGTGCACTAAAATCACCGATGGTATTGATAAAATTTCATGACTCCTCCTTGACTCTCTATGCCTTGGCCATAGTTTTATCTTGAGAGGAAAGAAATATATCCCTCTCTGCTGTCAACCTATCCATCTGTGCTATGAGAGATGATTGCCTGGCAATCTATGAGGCACGATCTCCAATCCATGAGGCACAATCCACAACTGACGTGTCTCTCTCAAGTGTGAATCTATCTATCTATCTTGTAAGCTCTGTAATGCACTATCTTTGATCCCCCAACCGGTCATCAGGCACCTGTCTATCATCCCCATGTGGTGGATCATCCCTGTCCTCATCCATCTACATCAACATATCACTGAGACCTCTTTCAACATCTGACTCCTCCTCCTTGCTCTCCTCATCATCCTCATCATCTGAATCCTCCTCCTCATCCTCATCCTCCTCCTTGGTGCTCTCATCTCTGGGAATCCACACTCTTAGTACTACCACATCTAGATCGATCAGAGGAATGGGACTGTGCTCAGAAAACCATCTATCATACTCCTCTATGGTCCCTACGTATGCAACATCTGCACCTACTCCCCAATGTTTGGGCTGTAACTGCTCAAACTCTGCATATGCCACCTGAGGCCTAAGCAATGCACCCCAAGTCTTAGCCTTGGTCCTTGACTAAGCAAATAAATTTTTAATTGACAGTACTCCCTTCCTCTCTCCAAACTGTCGACTGACTCGCTCTAGAAGCTAAATCTCTATAACCATGTGACCCATAACAAACCTCCCGATGAGGTATCTCTCCTGTCTATAGTATGAAAGGTGATCCATGTCATTATCCCATCTAGGGAAATCTCTGAGAAGATCTATCTCATGGTGAAAATGCAAGGTATATCCTAGTGGCCCTTGTGCCAATGCTCCCCGATAGTAGTAGACGTATGGCATCTCTAGAAAAAAAACCCTCTTGGCAATGGGCCAAAACATAGCTATATGCTCGTAGGCCCACACTTACAATAACGTGATCCCACTGCTATTTAATAATCCTCCTCGGTATGCTAACTAATGGAGCTGGTACTATGTCATCGCAAGCATGCATGGCCCCCATGCGAACACAGTCCCCTCCATGATCATATGCTCAAGGACCATCCCCCAGCCAATAGGGAACCCATGGCCTTGTCTTTCTGGTACCAATAGACATGCAATAACTCCATAGATGACTGCAATCAATCAATCATGATGCCTAGCAACTGTCTCCCATCGAATCTCATAGTCTCAGATATCCAAATCCTCCTCATCGCTATCAAACAGTCTCTGCAATACCAATCTCCCTATTGTGGGATTGTACTCTTCTAGTTCCCCATGAATGGGAATCCTGAGGATGCATCATACATCCTCTAGTGTCATGGTCACCTCCCCAATCGGTAGATGGAATGAGCTACTCTTTGAGTGCCACCACTCGGCCAGTACTGTGATCAACCCCCGATTGTCCCTAATCTCAAGCATGTACATAATATAGTACAATCCTAGAGAGGCTAGGATCTATCGCTCATGGCCACTCAATTGATTTCATATGTCTAGGCATGCTGGCCTACTCTCTTGTGTCTATAGAATTGCCAGCTCCTCTTGAGATCACCATTCACTTTTGGTAAACTTTTTGAACTTTTTGTTTCTTATTGACCAACCTAGGACTTGTTTTGACTTAGTTTGACCTAATTTTTACCTTGTCCCAGGGTTTTGACAAGTTTAGAAAAGTTTAGGGTGGTTTAGGAACCCCTATACCCCATTTGTAGGCCTTTCTGACCACCTACGCAGGTTGTCTTACCACCTGCGTAGAATGGCCTCCCACCTGCATTGGCTACACAAGTGGTCATCCCACCTACACTTTCTGTGTAGGTGGGTGTGTGACCTGCACAGGTGGCATGTGTAGACCCTTATAGGGCCCTGTTTGACCCCTAAAACCACCTAGAAAAGTGTGAACCACTAAGAGGCTTTGATGTACTCACCTCGGATCCCGTGTCAGCTGGCTGTCGATAGCTGCACACTCATTCCCCACACTGATTCTCCGCTAGCACTCAATCCATCCTCCTTGCTCTAGAGCTCAATTCTTCCAAATGAGAGAGTGAAAATGAGCTCCAAAACCCCTTTCAAGCCCTTTTATAGCCTCTTGGTTGCCTAGATGGATGTGTAACCCTTGCATTTTGTATTGGTCATGATGTTTTTGGCATTCTGAACCTCATAACTTTGCGTTTGACCTTTGATTTTTTATCTGATCATTGCTGTGGATCCATCTTGGCATTGTCGACAAATTGACCTATCATTTACATTTTTTGGACGATTTCTCGAGGGGGCACCTATGTATCCCACTATCACTAGGGAATGTTTTAATGCTATTTTCTTCAGGATTCTTTGACACAATGCTCATAATTGCATTGTATCAAAGAGGGGAAAAATGTAGACACCTAAAAATGGTTCAAGCCTGCTGGTCTACGTGTTTTAAATTGTTCAATTATTTACTAACATTTCTACTCTCTTTATCAAATCGATCATTTTTCTAATCAATTCCAATCAACCCTAAACTGGTCCTATTCGATCCTAAACTGATCCTATTCAATCCTAAACCATTCCAAACCTTCCTAAAATAATTTAAACCTATCCTATTCTATTCCTAATCATTTTCAAACTATTTTGGGGCATTGTCCAAGATCATCAATGTCTAGTTAACCCAATTTCAAACCAATCGATCAAACCCTATTTCAATTCAATCAATCTTGTCATCATTTTAGGAGCATTTTCCAAGATCATCGATGCTCTGTAACCCTTCAATCAGCCATTTGATAACATTGTCAAAGTTCATCGATGTTATCATTGTCAATCTATCAATATCAATTCAATAGTGTTGCTCATTATTGACAATACTATTTTTCACTATCATTTTGGGAACATTGTCCAAGATCATCGATGTTTCCCCATTTCAATTTCAATCTTACGATGCCATCAAAGTTCATTGGCGCTTTTCAATCATTTCCAATCATAACTATCCGAGCATATTGTCAAAGCTCATCGATGCCTCATGATTTCCTAAACTATTCTGGAACCCTCATAATTAACCCTAATCCTTATCAACATTATCAAAATCATTTCAATTCGACATCAATACCTTCAATTCGACCTATAATCCACTAATTCCCCCCTTTGGATGAATAACCCATAGTTTATCCTAGATCCTAATTGAATAAATAAATAAACTTTATTTATTCCCCTTTTTCCTAAGTCTTCAATAATTAATTAATTAGCTAATTTCAATTTATGAGATTTTTATAATTTTATAAATCTAATTATTGATTTTGAGGAATATTGAGGATATTGAATTATTAATTGAGTTAATGATTCCTAATCCTACCTAAATATCATATCCCTTAATTGAGGATTCTCATCCCTATTAAGGTGCTTACAAATATTCTCAATATCTCCTTCATTCATTCTCCCCCATTTCATGCTTCCTAACATCTCACCAACTAAATCTATTCATTATTCATGGATTCTTGAAATCCTCACCTAATTGACCCTCATTTCCTATAAATTGAGAGCTATTCCTCTCATTTAAGGTTAACCACAAGATTTTGAGAAACTCAAGAATTGTTAGAAATCTTCTAGTATTCTCATTTAGCAAAACTTGGCTTATTTGTGCAAAAGTGTGTGTGCAAAGAGCAACATTAATCTCATTATGGAGAAGAAAGAAGGACATGGGAGCTTCCTTTGAAGGGGGTTTTTAAGTGTTTATGTTTATCTATATGAATTCCTCTTGCAAATAGCTTTCATGATAGATTAGATAGGTTTAGCATACTATTTAGGGTTTGTGGTTATCTATATATGCTAAAATGCCTTTTTCTAGTCTGAAAAGGATATGCGCAGAGAGAAGGAATTGACTATACTGCTACATTTAACCCTATGAGAAGAATAGAAGCTATAGGTTGTTCTTAGCCTATGAAACATTCAAGAACTTCAAAGTATATCAGATGGATGTCAAGTCAACATTTATGAATGGTGACTTGAAGGAAGAAGTTTATATAGAGCAGCCTAAAGGATTCAAACTTTCAGACAAACTAGACATGGTATGCAGACTAAAGAAAGCCCTCTATGGACTCAAACAGGCCCCAAGATCATGGTATGGGAGACTTGATGGCTACTTAACAAATATTAGATTCAAAAAGGGAGCAAAAAAATGCAACTTATTCATCAAAGAGACACCTGAAGGATTAGTACTTGTTGCTATCTTTGTTGATGACATTATTTTTTGAGGTAATGACAAGCTTAGTGCAAAATTTGCAAAAGAGAAGCAGAGTGAATTTTAAATGAGCATGATTAGACCTATAAAATAATTTTTGGGATTAAATGTAAAGCAGACAGATAGAGGTATATTCATAAATCAGTCTAAATATGTAAAGGAGATATTGAAGACATTCAAGATGGAAGATTGCAAGCCAGTAAGCAGTCCTATGATAAAAGGAATCAAGATTTCTAAAAATGATGACTACACAAGAGTTGACAAAACACTTTACAAATCCATGATTAGAAAACTCATATATCTCACTCAATCTAGACCAGATATATATATTGCAGTTGGCATTGTTGGGAGATTTGCAGCTAAACCTAAATAGAATCACTTTATGGCAATAAAAAGAATATTCAAATATTTAAAGGGAACTATAGACTATGATTTATGGTATCCTAACCCAGAAAATGTAGAACTTCATGTGTACACAGATGCAGATTGGGAAAGTTGCATTGATGACAGAGAAAGTACCTCAAGAGGAGTTGTATTTCTTGGAGGTAAGGTGGTTACTTAGACAAGCAAGAAGCAGAACTATATTTCTCAGTCAACTGCAGAAGATGAGTATGTGGTAGCTGCATTGAATTGTTCAACAAAGGTTTGGATTAAATAGATGATTAAAGACTTTGGAATTCAGATCAATTATCCTATTGTCATTCATTATTACAACACTAGAAACATTAATATGTCAAAGAACCCTGTGATGCACGCAAAGACAAAACACATAGAAATAAAATATCATTTTCTAAGAGAAAAAGTTGCAGAAAGAGAAGTGAAGTTGGATTATGTGAGCACCAAAGATTAGTTGGCAGACATATTCATGAAACCTCTATCAAAAGATACTTTTGAGTATCTTAGGAAGAAGCTGGGAGTAATTCCCTTTCCTGAGTCTAATTAGAACTCACAGTAAATACATTAGTCATTGGTGACTAATGAGTGGTTGACTACTCTACTTATGGAGTAGTACCTGTGCTTATTTGTATTCAGAATCCTTTGTCATTGATGTCAAAGGGGGAGTATATAGTAGGGGGGAGAATATAATCTTGGGGAGTATATAGTCATGAAAATAAAAACATAGTCAAAGGAGATGCAGTAGTGAAGAGTAACCTTTGATGAGGATATTGAGAAGATTATAAAAAGAAAGAAGACACTTTTGGATTGTTGGTGTTTTTAATCATATGTTTCCATCAATGTCAAAGGGGGATATTGTTGGCGATTTTCCTTTGTGCAAATAATTGACTGTATGTTTGTCATTGATGACAACATATAGTATACAATAGTGAACTGTATTTACTTTTTAGTATGGATATGTAGAAGCTTTGCGTGGTTGTTTTTATGTTTCAGACATAGTTACTATATCATGTGCATACACGCATATTTAGAAGTTTAGTAATAGTTGAGTTATGTTACTCTATTTACTAGCCACAGTTTCAGAGGATTACTTTCAGAAAGCTGATAGTAATTTTATTAATTCTTCAGTTGCACCTATCTATGGGATATGCGTGTTCAGATTCATGTTTAGTTATGAGTCAAAGATAATTAACCAAAGGTGATAATCGTGTTTCATCTGAAGCATGACTTTTGGGTAATTTTTGTGGAGCCGACTATGTGAAGCGATGCATCTATTCATTTTGAGTTGTGTGGTTCTAATTATGTTGCGTGCTTAGTTTAGCTGAAAAGAGAAGCATTGAAGGGATTCCTACAGCCGATGTGATCATATCTTTTAGAGAAGATACATATAGCAATTCATTTGTGATCACTAAATGTGAATGAAAAGAAAAGAGATATAAAAGGAATAGAGCAGAATGGTAGTTGTTTTGGGATAGTAAAGCTATTTCATTCATTAGTCAAAGATCTATGTGAAGAAGTAGTGAGTGCATACAATACATTGGAACTGATCAAGATAGTAGGTCTAGTCAAACAATTCATTACCAGATATAGTGTATATCTATTTTATAGAAGGTTGTAGCCTTCATCATTTTAGCAGTGTGCTTTTGGACAGTGAGTCCTCACCCCTAACAGGGTTATTTGTAAAAGACTCCTAATAGGGTTCGATCCTTAACCAGGTCACTATACTTATTGCATTGTAAAGGCCAACTCCTAACAGGGTTGTAAGATCTTCTAATAGGGATTATTATACTCAAGTGCAGTTATTTGTGGGTGCTAATTCCCACCGGGGTTTTTACCTATTTTGGTTTCCCTGTAACCAAAATTGTGGTGTTCTATTTTGTGTTATCTTAATGTGTATATGATTAATAATATTTTGTACTTAATTGGAGAAAAATAATTAAACTAGCTGATAACTGATTCACCCCCCCACTCTTAGTTATCCTTTGGGACTATTCCAATAGAAGGGTATACAATTGGACTTATCTGAGCTACTCTTGAATCAATTAAAGGAGAACCTAAAGACTATCAGGAATGAAAAGTCAAACACTTGTAAGTTTATCTCACTAATAATGTGTATCTTCTTCTATTTTAAAGAAAAATTCCCATTGGTAGGAGATGTGAAATGGGACAGCACCAAACCGGTCACCATGCAAATCAGTGAGCACATAGCTACATTGGGAGATAAGTTTGAAACAATCATGGATGAACACTTCAATGTATTCAAAGACCGAATGAAAAAGAGGGTAAGAATCCCTGAGCAACTCATTGAGAAATACAAAGATGAGATATGCTTCATGGTTGACACAGACAATACTTACATCAAACCTACTATAGCAAGAACATCATAGTTGCAACCATTAGAATATGAGATCAACATTGATCTTGAAACAAAGGCAATTGATGCCTTAATCAATGAGCCACTAGACAAAAAGAAACCAAGGTTTGGAACACATGAAGAGGCCAAGATAAGAATTAAATCAGGCCTAGTTGTCAAGACGATAGTAAAAAAGAAGGACATGATGGTGAAGAATCTCAAGAATATTTTGTTAGCAATCGAGGAAGAAGCTGAGGAAGATTAAGAAGTTGAACAAGAGGAGGAAATTGAAGAATAGTTGTCTGTCAGTAAAGATAAAGAAAAGAGTGACTTTGAGGAAACATAGTAAGATTCCCCACCTCCTCCGCCATCTAAGAAACAAAGGACAATAGCTGCTTCAAGGACTAGAAGCCAAACATCCAAAGAGTCTACTCCTTCACCTTTGAAGAAAGGAAGGGTCAGGACTTACAAGAGGAAAGCTCCCACACTGAAAAGAGGGCAGAACAAGAAAGGAAGGAAATTCATTAGAACCCAAGAGGACATAGAAGACATAGAGCAAGATGAAGACTTAGAGGCAGAAAATGTCAAGGTAAAAGAACCTAAAACTATTGATGACATTTGTGTTTATATTGCAAATTCTTGATCAATAACATATCCAAACATTAGAAAATGGCTGAAATTAAGTCAAGAAGATTAGAATAAGATTGAGGAGACCATTATAACTAAAATGTACAACTTCAAATATATACCAATACAATTTGAAGGTAGTTATGTACCAAGGGAAATTTTGGATAGATTATCCTCCCGTTGGACATTTGCTTTGAAGAATGAGAATGAAATTAGAGAAAGAGTACGTGTTTATCTAATGCCACCTGAATCTAAGAAGGAAGAGATAGATGAGATGATGGAGAAGTAAAAGAAGGAATTCTCACCAAAGATAAGGGCATATAAATTTCTTGAAGGCAAGTTAATTGAACTTGAATAGGACAGCCACAAGAAACGGTGCAAGATCATGAACAAACCAATTGAGGAGAAAATCCCCAAAAAAGACCAACAAAAAGATGTTGACAAGGCAAATCAAGATGATACACCCATTGAGTTAGATAAAGAAGAGGATGTTACAACAGTAAACAAGACTACAAATATTGTAGATGATACATGGGATGATACCACAAAAGAAAACATTGTGGATACTAATGTCATTAACATTACCTATGACCCATCAAATGAAATCAATAAGGATGAAGATGTCACTATTGCAAAAGACACAACTGATGAACAGGACACAGCAATTGATACTACACAGGTGAACATTCCAGACAAACTGCCAATATTGATACAAGCTATCAATATCATGCAAGAAAAAATTAAATCACCTGAGAAGGATACTCCAAAGGATGTAGGAGAAGAAGAAAATAAGAATAACACTGATGGTTAGCAAGACATTGGAGATACTCAATATGTAACTAACACTAATAAGGTTATTGAAGGAGACAAGGACAAAGCTACAGAAACTCAAGACAAGAATGTAGATACCAAAATAGATGAAGCAAAGGACACCAATGAAGGAGACAAACCAAAAGATGGTACTCCTAAGGAAATAGACAAAAGTGCTACCAAAGATGTTAAGGTGAATTTGGAGACATTTGGAGACACTCGACGAGCTAAAACTGACGCCAAGCAGCAAAAAGAAGCACAACAGGTCACTTCATCAAGCACAATAGAAAAGGCCAAGAAATTGGAAATGGTGTTACATTCTATTGAGTCACAAAAGAAGAAGAAGAAGAAGACAAAGAAAAGAAAGTTAGAGCTTACATTAGATGAAATCATTGAAATATCAAAGTGTGACCCCTCCACACTTGACTTTGAATCTCTACAAGAATATGGAGAAATATGCCAAAGGAAGGCATTGCAAGAGAAGATGAAGAAACAACACAGGGACTCTATGGTACTGGAGACAACATGAGACATATTACAACATATTGTACCTGATGTTGACATTGATCTAAATAATCTCATACTCGATCAATTAGCTACCCTCACCGATGCAATCACAACTCAGAACATTGATGTTGAGAAGGCAATTGAGGAGAGAACCAAAATGAAGTACCAACAGAAGCTCATAGAGAACATCAACCAAGAAGTGGTAGTAAATAAGGTAAAGCTATCATATTTCATATCTGAATTAGACCCCATCATATTTGAATCTATAGCCTTAATTCAAAAGCTGAGCACAATAGAGAAGTTCTTTAAGGAAAATAGCGACAATATAGCAAAACTAGATGCAGATCTAGAAAACAGTGCTAGTAGCTTAACCACAGATGGTGACAATGCAGTCAAACTAAATTATGAGAAGATAATTGAGGTAAAAAGGTTAAGGAAAGATCTATGGGAAGCAAAAAAAAAATTTAGGGAAGAAGTAACCGAGCTATAGGCTCAACTTTTGCCAAATCTTACACTGCTCAAAAAACACATCAGTGCAATAAGGCAACTGATAGGAACTCCTGAGATGTCTATAGCAGACATCATCTATGATATGCATTCAAAGATCACACTTGAGCACATGGCTCTGGAGAACCTAAAAGAGCAATGGGAGAAAATGGAAAACATGAAGTATTCACATTTCCATATTTTTGATAAGCTCTAAGGTAAATGACCTTTGCCCTAAATATCAAATAAAGGGGGAAAATGATATAAGTACAAAATAAAAAGGAAAAATGTTATGTAAATTCATTTAGATGGGAAAATGGTAGATATGTATATGTATATTCACAAGGAGAAAATGATACGTAGAAAGAAACGATATCATATGTACAGATATACCAGCATATACATAGGGGGAGTCATTAAATGACTATGGATTATATATGTTGTATATACTGAACATTTTGTTACTATTTTGCACATATCAATTTTTGATACTAATGTCAAAGGGGGAGATTGATGACATTAATTTTTCATTAGTATACAAACAACACTTTCGGTAAGTCTACACCGAAAGATAGGAGAGAGAAAACCAAAGATCAGATAAGAGATCACCAAATATGTCTAAGTACAGAGATAACCGATGACACAAGTTACTGTGCAAACCAAAAATCACAAAGAAGAAAGATAAAGTGGAACCCAATAGAGGAACCTAAAATGAAATTTACAGTGCAGACTAACAAGATAGATACAATGCAATTGACAAACAAAAATGAAGGACAGTCAAGCATGACCGACAGACAGAACCAAAATTCAGTTGCAACCCGCAAAAAGTGGATCTGACTTTCACGTTATATAAAGCAAGTGTATTATATTTATAGGATATTTTAATTTTTTTAAATCCATTTCTTTAGGGACAAGAAACATTAATGTAAGTTCTTTAATTAGTCTAACTGATTTAAAACACATAGACTAGGAGATCTAGGTATAAGTTGTAAACCTGATCTTAGAGTTAACATTGTTTTTATCAAAACTTGATGAACTCAATCCATCTATAAATAGATGATGTAATCATTCTTTATGTATGATGTGATAAGATAAAAGTAAAAGGAGAAAAGAAGGATCACATCTATGGATTGAATTGAGGGTTACAAGAACAAGAACAACAAAAGAAGGATTTGGTTAGCAGAACCAAGAACAAAGCATACTGATAATCAGAGGTATTAATCAATCACCTTTAGGCGATATTATTTTTATGTAAACTAAATTAGATCTATATCAGCAATAGTAGATTGCATTTACCAGGTCAATTTGTAATTTTCTATCATTCTAACAAGTGGAGTAAATTATAAAAATCCTTTCAAGGAAGGTGGATTTAACAGTCCAACATCAAATCTCTTAACCGAGTGCACACTCAATTGTGTTGATAAAGCTCTTAACATAGTATACTTTAAAAGGTCTCCACCGATACTCCTAATAGGGTAGATCATCAAAAGTGATCAAATTGTAAGCCTTAACTGGCCCCTTCCAATCTGCAGATGGTGAAGTTTTGTGGGTGCCATCCCCACCGCAGTTTTTACTTCCTAACAAGAGTTTTCTGTGATATCATATCTTGTGTTATGTGTCAATTAATTTCATGAATGCTTCTATGAATGATTAACATGTTTATTAATTTTATGAATTGATATAAATCACATCAAAATAGTATAGATCAGATTGAATGGACATGCAATTGATTACAAAGGTTAATTGATTAAAGGACTCAAAATTTTTTAGAGGTATTGATTCACCCCTCCCCTCTCAGTACATACTTTCCATTAATCCCAACAGTTTTTGAATATCCATTTGGTACCAATGACATTCTTGTCATTTGGTCTTGGTACTAGTGTCCATGTACTAGTCTTCTCTATATGTTCTATTTCTTCATTCATAGCAATGACCCATTCCTCATTTTCAAGTGCATTATAAACAAATTTAGGCTCAAAATCACAAAGTAAACATCTAGTGTTCAATGACTTACTTCTTGTTCTTGTTCCAGCCTTCTTGTCTCCTATGATTTGATTCTATGGATGATGTTTTCTGACATACTTGGCAAGTTTCAGTTCAACTCTTTGTTCTTCATTCTGATCATCTTCTTGACCTTCATTATGATTTCCATCATTCGAAACAACATCTTGATGATTTTCCTTATTTTTGGTAATTGCAGCTTGATGCTCGGGTGCAATACATTATTGCTCAGGAGTGACACATTGTTGCTCAAGTAGAGTGTCAAGTTCTATATAAATAAACCTATTGTAGTCCTCTGGTTCTCTTTTTCTTTCCTTATCATTCTTTTCTGCAAATTCATCTATTTTTCACATTTTCACTTTCAATGATTTTGTTAGATGACTTGTTAAGACATTTATAAGACTTACTTTTGGTTGAATACCCTAGGAAGATACCTTCTTCACTTTTGCAGTCAAGTTTTCCATTTATATCATCCTTCAAAATATAACCTTGACTACCAAAGATTCTGAAGTAACTTACATTGGGTGTATAACCATACCAAAGTTCATAGGGTGGCTTCTTTGTGTCCTTCAATTGTACTATGTTTAATTTGTAGACAGTAGTACTGACTGCTTCCCTCTAGAAAGTTTGAGTGATATTTTTCTCAATCATCAATGTTCTTGCATAGTCAACAATTGATCTATTTCTCCTCTCAGCAATTCCATTTTTTTGTAGTGTTCTTAGTGCAGAAACTTATCTTTTAATTCCATGCTCATTGCAATAGTTAGTGAATTCATCTGAAGTAAATTCCCCTCCTCTATCTGACCTTAATCATTTCAATTTATTTTCACTTTGTTTTTCTACCATATCCTTATACCATTTAAACATCTTGAATGCTTCTAATTTATCTTTTAAGAACATGACTGTCATCATTCTAGAATAATCATCAACAAAGAGAATAAAATACCTATCTCCATAGTAACTTTTTGTCCTCATGGGTCCACATAGATCTGTATGGACTATTCTAGAATTGCATTAGATGTATGGGTTTTCCTCTTGAAATTAGACTTTGTCATCTTACCTTTTTGACAATTCTTGCATATGATATGCTCGGGCTTAGTCATGCTTGGTAAGCCTCTGACATTCTTTTTGTTGCTTATCTTTATCATATTGTCAAAGTTCACATGACACAATATATGTCTTCGTTTTTATCCATTAAACAATTGGTGTTAATGTCATCAAGATAGAAAAGGTTACCTTTTGTCTACTCACTATGTGTGTGAATTTGTGGACCTGTTATCTATAACACGACATTTTTGTTAGTAATAACTAAGAGGGGGAGGAATCAGTGGCCTCAAAAATTTATCTTTTTAAACTTCAATCCACCAATTAATACACCTCAGATTATTAAGTCCCTACAAGATGTATGCCTTTGAAATACTTCAAACAAATGACTATGTGTCAGTTTACCTTGTTTGTCCTTCTTCTCCTTGATAACTGATAAGTAGTAAAACTTATTTACCGATACTCAGTAAATATGCAGAGTATACCAGTCAATCCATAAATGCTTATGTGAAATGTAAAACACTAAAGTATAAAACATACACACATAACACAAGGATTTTAACATAGAAACACTGTTAAGGGAAAAATCACTGGGACTGGTACCCCAAATTTTCACTCTTCTGAAGTGAGCCCTGTTAGGAGCCAACCCTGTTAAAGGTTACAAACACACTGTTAAGTGCAACCTTGTTAGAGGAATTTTATACATAGATTGTCACTAAGTATCTGGCATCTATGCTACCATCCTTGAATCAGTCTCATGACTGTCTATATCATCTTAAAATGGAAGCACTTCCATTTGGATGAGTTTAGCACCCTCATTTAGTATGTTTTCATAATAGATTTGCATGTTTACATGTTTAGGTGAAATTAGGGTTAGGATCTTATGGATCCTCCTAGATTTTTCCTCTCCATGGCTCTTCTTTCTAGGTAGGACCTATGTATTGGTCCTCCTAGGCCTCATCTTATTCTCTCTCTAGGTCTTTTAGGCCTTCTTAACACTCTGACTCATTCCCCCACCTTCCTAGGTCCTCGATTGACCTGGGAGCCTTTCTGTCACATCTTGTTGACCTGCCTGAAAACTTAGGACACGGTTGAGGTCGACCCTGTCCTAGGATAGGGCCGAGGTCAACCTTGTCCTAGGTTAGGGTCAAGGTCAAACCTATCCTAGGATAGGTCTAAGGTCAACCCTGTCCCCTGACAGGTATTGGTTTCCGTTTCCAGATCCAGAGCTTATTGGGGTCCAAAACTTGAAATAGGTCCCCAGGTTCGGATGCGGAAGTGTTTTCTCCAATATTTGAATTAATATGTTTTCTCCTTAGTTGGAAAATGTGATTGGACCATGATTTGAGGTGAAATTTGAATTTGGATCCATTGCATTGCCCTAGGAGACCTATATTGAAATCTCTATAT
>MU227966.1:3305261-3324297 GCA_018584345.1 Thuja plicata | reverse complement strand
AAGGGTGGAGAAAAATGGAAGCTTGATCCTTGTGCACAAATATCCTCCAATAGGAAAATAGGAGTTGACTTTTGTGTCCCACATAAGACAAAAAGTGCTTTTTGCCTTTTTATAAAATAAGAATAATGTTTTATTTGTGCAACATAGGATAAGAAGAAAAGTGGGGATTTTTTATTTAAATAAAAGAGGAGAAAATTCTTTTTAATTAAATAAAGGCTTAAGATAAAGTGATTTTATTATTTAATTAAAAGAGATTTTTTAATTAATTAAAATAGAGCATGTTCTCTTAATTAAATAAGATTTTTATTTTTTCTCTTTTAAATTAAATAAGTCTCAAACCTTAGGAAATATTGAATTGATTATGATTTGATCAAGGAAATTGATATAATTGATATTTGAAAATATTGATTCAGGGATTTGATAAATTGAGAAATGGGGCTCAAAGTCTAGGTGACCATTTTAGGGTGCATACACTCATAATTAAGACAATAATGTCTCAAAAAGAGAAGTGACCATTCTCACACGCGATTATTTACTGCCACTTTGCGCAAACTTTTATGTCGCATGAACTCCTCATTAATTTGACAGCTCAGACATGATTTAGCCACTGCCAAAAAGACCTCTTCATTAAAAGTTTTACCCAAGTGGGACCCATGCCATAAAAGACGGCGGCTGTCCTTGATTTATGGCACTTGTCATTTTTAAAGATCCTTGAACACTCTTGAACACTCTTGAACAAGTTCAAAGATGTTCGTATGTGTTCACCTTCATTCAAGCCTGTTCCTTAATATCCCACCAACACTTTGATGCCGAGAGCCAAATCACTTAATTGATAATCTTCCACCCTAGATTGGCCAAAGTTCCATAATATGAGGATCACAAAACACCTTCCTTTAGTAAAAACGCTAATCATCTGCTTCTGCTTTATAAAGAAAATGAACTAGCTTGAACATCCTTGAACGCCCTTGAACAAGTTCAAGGTTGTTCATAAGTGTTCAAGCCTGTTCAAACCTGTTCAAAAGATATGTTAGCAAAAGACTTTTCTCTCTTTAACGAGGAAGGATGGAACATAGGGAAGAAATTTTGCTGGGATTTTAAACATGGGGGCTTAGGCAGCTTGAGATACACAAAAAAAAACAAGGCGACTCTGAAAAATTAATATTAAGGACAAAGATCAAGATTTGGACTAACACCAACTCTGACAGGGGACTGGCTTTTCTCAAAAGCCAGAGAACTCAACTACTCTGGTTTCAAAAATTGCTGCAAAAAGGGCTCATAAAACTCGCAAGAAAGGGGAAACACACCAAACAGAAGAAAACATAACCTAATATATACAACAGGATGCAAAGACAGAGACTAAAGCTTCAACAATTTAAGATCTTGCCCATTATAGGAAAATGGTAAGATCGTTCCATCTGAATAAGCCAACCTAAAAGAATTCATTCCCAACTCTTCAGTGATAACAAAGGGGCCTTTCCACAGTGACTCAAACTTACTGTGGGCACCTTTAGGAGCTTTTCTTTTGTCCCATAGCAGAACTTCATCTCCTTTCAGAAAACTTCTGGGCCTTTCTCTCTTGTCAAAAATGCTCTTCACTCTAGCTTGATGCTCAGTAATCTTATCTACCAGGGTTTCTCTTTCTTCTTCTAATTTATGCAAGTACATAATTCTTTTCTCCAAGGAGTCTTTGAAAGTTTGATCTTCAATAGCCATTTGTAGCTTTGCTACTGAGAGTTCAAGAGGAACTGATACTTGTGCCCCAATTCCATACACCAACTCAAAGGGTGCCATACCGATTTCTCTTTTAGGTGTAATCCTATCAGCCCAAAGGGCTTCAAAAAGATTCTTATGCCAATTTTTGCCACTATCATCCGCCAGCTTTTTCATGATCATTATCAGGTTTTTATTACTTGACTCGGCTTGCCCATTTCCTTAGGGAAAGTAATCGGGCGAGTGAGCCAGAGAAATATTATGATCAAAACAAAAAAGGGAAAGCTCCCGTGAAGAGAAATAAGTGGCATTATCTACCACAATATTTTGGCATACACCGAACTGCACCAAAATGTTATCTTTTAAGAATTCACAAACTACCTGAGAGTTAGCCTTTTTGGTTGGAATAGCCTTGACCCACTTAGTGAAGTAGTCAGTCGCTATTAGGATATAAATATGATCTGCACTTGACTGAGGACTGACAGGGCCTATAAAATCAATACCCCATTGCTTGAATGGTTCACTCACCACAACTGGTCTTAAAGGCAAAGAAGCTAATTGAGACCTTCCAGAAAATAATTGACATTTTTTGCAATTCCTGACGAATGCATAGGCATCTCTGAACATACCTGGCCAATAAAAACAATTTCAGAGGATTTTGAATGACGTTACTGTAGAGGAGAAATGACCTCCACTGACCTCCTCATGAAAGGTTTTGAGAAACTTTAATTTCTGGCTTTTATCCACACATCTTAGAAACGTACCATCAAGACCCCTTTTATAAAGCACACCTTACCATATTACATACTTAGCCACTTGCAGCCTCAGAGTTCATCTTTCTTTAGGTGACAACCTTTGTGGACATTCTCCATATGTCAGGAAATAGGCAATGTCACAGAACCAAGAATTTGTTAAACTAACCAATAATACTTGAGATATTTCAGATTCCAGATTTTCAGGATGACTAACATTTTCTGTGATAAATTTACACAAATCCCTACCTCTAACCAGCTTAGTGGGTTTGATTATCAAATCATATTATTGAATCTTTGTCACCCATGCTACTCTTTTATTCATCGCTATTTCTTTTTGGGTGAGTAATGCTTTCACCGCTGGATCAGGGACATACACTATAGAATGTGAGTGAAGGATGTAAAATCTGAACTGCTTAACCGATTTCACCACAGTGAAGGCTTTCTTTTCAATTGGGGTATAATTTAGTTCATGCTTCTTTAAAGGTGTACTCATGAAAGCGACGGGGGCTTCATTTCCTGAAACATATTTTTGAGTTAGAATTACAGACAGAGTGTGATCAGAGGCGTAACAATAGATGATGAAATCTTTTTTGTAATTTGGGTAAACTAGAGATGGGGCATTAGCCACAACTGTCTTAATTTCTTGAAAAGCCTTTCTACCTTCTTCTGTCCACTTAAAAGGATGTTTTTCACTCATCATCCCCACTATGTGCCTTGTCAACTCAGAAAAATCTGGGACAAAAGCCCTCAAAAAGTTAATCTAACCAAAGAAAGATTTTACCCCTATCCTTTTTGAAGGTAGACTGATCTGTTGAATAGCCTTGAATCTTTCGGGATCAATTCTGATTCCCTCTTTGGATACAATATGTCCCAATAATTTTCCTTCGGTCACACCAAAAATTGATTTTTTAGGATTAAGTGAAATGCCATGATCTCTACATCTCTGCAGAACTAATTTAAGGTCTCGAACATGATGTTTCCTCCTTTTGGAATACACCGTTAAATCATCAAGGTAAATTACTATGATTCTATTTTTTAGGTCAGCAAAAGAGGAATCCATTGCCCTTTGCAAAGTTGCCCCCGCATTAATCAAGCCAAAGGGCATTCTATTGTAAGCAAAAGTTCCCCACGGTGTAGTAAAAGCAGTCTTCTATTTATCATCATCAGCTACACTTACTTGATTATATCCAAAAAACCCATCAAGTAGAGACATCATTTTTGACCTTGCAACTGCCTGTAATACATGTTCCATTTTGGGCAGTGCGTAATTATCTTTGAGACTGGCCTGATTTAAATTCCTAAAGTCTACACAGATCCTTATTTCACCATTCTTTTTTCTGACAGGGACAATATTGGCAATCCAGGTTGAATGGTGGATAGGGTAGATGATTCTAGATTTTAGCATCTTGTCAACCTCTTTTAATATTGCTTCTGAAACTTTGGGATTGTAACTACGAAGATTTTGCCTAAAAGGTTTTGATTCAGGCTTGAGAGGGATGTGATGACTAAATTTCCCTTTACGAAAATCTTTAAGATCACTATAATCCCAAGAAAAAATGTCAGTGTAGGTTGTTAACAGGATTTGAAGGTTTTTCTTTTCTTGGGTAGATAGCGTTTTACCTATAGAAATCCATTTGGGTTCAGCCACAGTGCCAATGTTCACCTTATCATATTCCTTTTGCACATCTGACTAAGAATTTTTTCTTGGAACAAAACTATCATCCTTTTGAGAAAATAAGTTCTCTAAGGACACCAAACCCTTGGGAATTTTGTTTCTTTTCAGTTGGACAATTTCTTCTTGCAAGGATTGAGGGTTTATCCCTCCGCTATCTTCATTCATTCCTTCAAAGTACGTAGAGGAGAAAGCTTCTACACATGCCATAAAATCCTTTATCTGGGCATCATGTTCAAAAATGTGTAGGTGTTCAATGTTATCTGGGATAGCTGGTCTGTATATCATCTCAACCCTATATGTTCCTATTTTGAAATCTGGGTGAGGAAGAAGAAGAGATGCTGATATAGCTAGGGAATTAGCCCTTGTATTGAGAATTCTGGGAATAGCTTCTATGGAGAAGGCTTCAAAAGAATCCATCTCGTCCCATACCAAATTTTTGTAATGTTTCAAATGCTCATCCTTTACTGAAAAATGACCTTTTACTTGTTTGATGATAAACTCAACATCACCTTTTACAACAAGTGCTTTTACTCCCAATGTTTTGGCTTCTCGCAGCCCCAACAAAAGAGCTTCATATTCAGCGGTATTATTGGTATTTTTAAAATCCAATTTGTAGGAAAAAGGAATATACTGATCATCAAGCCCTTTGAAGACTACACCAGCCCCTGATCCTGTGGTAGCAAAAATACCATCAAATTCCATCAACCAAATTTGTTCATTTCCACCAAGATGTTCACAAAGGGGAGGGGTTTCATCTGAGAAAATAATGTAATTACCAAATTCATAGTCTTCAAATAAAATTTGTGCTTTAGGATCATCAGATGGAATTACAATGTATTTGTTCTTGGCTTTAGGTTCTAGTTTGACCTTTTTCTTCCCAATTGGGATGATGGCTTCTGACCAATCCATCTTTATTTCCCCGCCCATGTCTCTGCAGAAAGTTCTACTCAAGAGCATACCGTAACTTGCAGGTATATCTTCTACTAAAATGGTCAGCTTGAGCCTTTTATTAGGATAGGCTGCTAAAACAGCTTGAGCATCTTTAACTTGACTAATTAAGGGTACTTGTTTTCCATCCATTGAATAACACCTCCCAAAGGTTTTGGTCATGGTTAAACCTAAAGCCTTGGCTACGGACAAGGGCATAACATTTTCGGAGGCTCCCGAGTCTATAATGCAGTTACTCAATTTGAGGCCATTTAGGAGTAAGGAAATATAAAAGGGGTCAGGCTTCCTAGTTTCATCAAATTCACATTTCACTTTAGGAGTAGGAGTGACAGCTGTGTCACTCTGGTTCATGACAAATGGTGAAATAACTGCAGGGGAATCAAGTGGTTGATCAATTGGGTGAACAACACATTGGTTAGATTGTGATGAGTCTGCAAGGTCACCTTTCACGTATTTGAATAGTTTGTCTAATTCTTTGGGATTTAACCTAAGATATTCTGCAGGAGAAATTTGAATAGCAGAAGACTTGCAAAATTCTACAATATCAAAAGAAGACAAGTGGGAGTCTTTTTGCACAACCCTAACATCAGGGGTCAAAGAACTAGAAGAAGAAGCAGTACTTACAGGATCCCGAGTCTTATAGACAGGATTAGCTGGAGCTGGACTATTCTTTGAAGACTTTTGATTTTGAGTAAGCATAGCACAAGCAGGATCCCCAAGGGTAACCAGAATATCTCCTCTTTTTGAATCAGATTCATATTCTAAAAAGTATGAACTAGAGTCGCTAGGTCTATCTTGAGGGAGCTCTTCTACAGTACATTCCCCTAACACATCCTTAGTAGCCTCAATTTGTACATGTCTTTTCATATCAAGACAAGAATTACCATCATGATCTGTTGTTAGATGGAAGGAAAACATAACAGCTTCTTTTGGTGAAGCTTCTATGGACAATCTTGGTTGATTTGGAGGCAACAGAGGAGTTTTATTGTGCCATTGATTAGGTTGTTTTCGACTGATATCTTGATAAGGAGAAGGGAATGAAGATCCTTGTTTAGGTAATTGCCTTTTCAAGGCAATTACATCATTCAATAATCTTTGAACGACTGGATCTGTAGGGGTTGAAGTAGAAGGTTGAGAATGAGGATTCTGCACATCTTTTCTCCATTTCCCAGCTATAATAAGATCATCTTCTAACTCAGTAGCCTGTTCTTGGGAAACAACTAAATCGGCTGGTCTACTCCTTCTCAAGTGGAATCCTATGTCCGGGGGCATAAAATTTACAAAGAAACACTACTAGTTTTTAGGGGTTGGTCTTTTCGCAACAGGGATTCTATGAATAACTTTGTTGTATCTTGTCACATAATCTCTCATCGGCTCATGAATTTCCTTCTTCATTTGTTTCAATTGTGCTAGCAAAGAATGTTCATCATCAGCTTCTTTAAAATGCCCTTCGAATGCTATCTTCATGGTTTGCCAACTTGTGATGGATCCAGCTAGCAGGTGGCCAAAACATTCTGCGGCTCCTTCTGAGAGAGATTGAGTGAAGAGTCTTACTGCTACATCGTCATGTTGTACTGCCAGAATGGTAGTAGCTACATTGAATGCATTCAAGTGTTCATCGACTGAAACTTTGCCATCTCCCAAGAATTTAGGTAAGACTTCTTTGATACCTTTACGGAGAGGATGATGAGCTCCCAAATTCAAAGGACCAATGGCTACACCCCATGGCTGAGCCATAAATGTAGTTGGAAAGATTGTAACTAGAGGTGGTGCTTGAATACCAGAAAAAGTTAAAGCTTTCCAGACACTAGAGGATGAAGAAGAATTGGGGGTAGCTTTAGGAGGAGAAGGAGGTCTACTTTTTTCTTTGGGTCTTAAGATGGAAGGGGAGGAAAAATGAATATTTTGCAAGCTTTCAAAGAAAGTATCAAAAATACCCTCCTTCCTCTAGGACCTGGTATAAGGTTGAGAATCTAGAATTATTCTAATTTATTACCTTTGAGCAATTCTATCAACAACTGGTATCTCCTGGGCGACTGGGAGTCCTCTTAACCACTCTCCTATATCTTCCTCTTCTTCTAAAACTAGGAGAACTTGATGATACTGGTGATAACTGGTCTTTAAACTCCAAGCAACAGTGTTCAAATCAGAAATGATATCCTCTTGAGTGTTTTGGAAATTAAGATCTGGTTGGATAACAGGAGGTTGCTCCTCCAAATTGGGTATTATCACAGCTGGTAGGACCATAACTTATTCATAAAATAGAACATTAAAAACGGGTCTACACTGTAAGCGCTCCCTAGTAGAGTCACCAAAAATTTGTTAGCGAACAGATTTGTCTTTTTATAAATAATCTTTTAAATTTTCTCTATCACCCTTAAAAGACAAACTATTCTTAACAGTCGGGTAAGTGTATTTTATAATCACTTCCCTCTAAATTTTATAACAGGTACAACTCCCTTAAATGATATTCAATCAAATGAGAAAATACTTTAATCAGTTAGCTTTTAACCAGAAAGCTTATAAAGGCAACAATATCATTCTTTGATGATATGTTTTGAAACAACTAAAGAAGTACATATAACCAGGTAATGAATAGGAAGGAAACACAGTTACTTCCACAATAGCATTTCATGAAAAACATAAACAACTTTGACTATAGATAATTGATAATAGATAAAACTCAAGATTTAGATACCATGAAACAACTGACTAAGATATAAAATAGATCAACTATATGCCAACACAGGGCACGTTGCTCAAAATCATGCCAACACTGACTAAGAGAAGTGACCGTTCCCACATGCGATCATTTACTGCCACTTTGCACAAACTTTTATGTCGCACGAACTCCTCATTAATTCGACAACTTAGACATGATTTAGCCACCACCGAAAAAACCTCTTCATTAAAAGTTTTACCCGAGTGGGACCCATGCCTGAAAAGATGATGGCTGTCCTTGATTTATGCCACCTATCATTTTTAAAGATCCTTGAGCACTCTTGAACACTCTTGAACAAGTTCAAAGATGTTCGTATGTGTTCACCTTCATTCAAGTCTGTTCCTTAATATCCCACCAACACTTCGATACTGAGAGCCAAATCACTTAACTGATAATCTTCCACCCTAGATTGGCCAAAGTTCCATAATCTGAGGATCACAAAACACCTTCCTTTAGTGAAAAACGCTAATCATCTGCTTCTACTTTATAAATAAAATGAACTAGCTTGAACATCCTTGAACGCCCTTAAACAAGTTCAAGGTTGTTCATAGGTGTTCAAGCCTATTCAAACCTGTTCAAACATGTTCAAAAGATATGTTAGCAAAAGAATTTTCTCTCTTTAATGAGGAAGGATGAAACATAGGGAAGAACTTTCACTGGGATTTTAAACATGGGGGCTTAGGTAGCTTGAGATACACACAAAAAAAAACAAGGTGACTCTGAAAAAGTAATATTAAGGACAAAGATCAAGATTTGGACTAACACTGTCAATAGGATTTATGCTAATCTCACTACCATTCTTGAATCAGCCTCCTTCTTAGATTATCAATAGGCTTTAGGTAAGACCGATGCTACTATCATGAGTCAACCTTCTGGTAATTTTTTAGGATATACCTCAATTACAAAAGACTGTTAAGTCCTGCTCTGTTAAGAGACTTAATGCTTCAATGGTTAAACTGAAACAAAATGACCCGTTTCTAATGAAACTGAATTGCAGATTTTCAGATCTATTTACTTAGAATATCTTTCTGATCAATGTATCAATTCAATTCCTTTGTAATTAACTCTTTCTGCTCTATGATGCTGTGCTTTTTTGTTTGTCAGTGTTTGTAGAATTTTTTAGCTCTCCCTTAGCTTGATTGATTAGGACTGCATGAAGTTTATCCTTCATCAGTTTCTCTTCAACATCTTCTATCAAGTTACTCCCCCATGTATCTGATTGCTTTCAGAAAAAGAATTATGCTTGTCTCTTATATAGACATGATATTCCTTAATTCTTGTTTCTTGATTCTTTGGTGTGAAAAACAATCCAGGCAAATTGATTTGCGACTTTAACTCCTGATTTATCTTGTAGTTATCTTCTTGCCAACTGTACAAATCACTTACTTAACTATGGTCGAATAAAACAAATAAAACAACCAGTTAATTCTATCCTTTAGCTCTGACAGCTAGATATTTTGTCATTTTTTGATCTCTCTATTCTGTCAGTCAATTCTGCAGTTCGTCGCTGGTGACAACTGCCAGCTCCATCGGTGCAACTTCAGTTAGCTTCATGATCTCCGTCTGTCGGGCATCATTGGATCTTGCTTGTCGGGAAACACTATTTTTATCTCGTCGGGCATCCTATGATTCTTCTTCATCAGGCAACACTGTCTTCTGCTTGTTGGGTATCACTGTGACTTTATCTCTGTCTTTGCCGATGGTGTGCACTCCACCGGTGTAGTCTGTCACTTGGTGAATACTTGACTTTTATGCATTGCTGAAAGCATAACCTCTGTTTCATTGATTCTTTGAAGTCTTTGGCATTATGTATATGACCATACAGATGATATCAAGTTGACATCAATGAAAATACAAACCATTAACTGATTTTAATGTCTTGCATCATCTTCAACTTAACATTATCAAACATTCAATCAGTTATATGTCATCAATTTCAATAGATCATTATATTAGTGAATAAGCATAAAAAGTGAGGGTTTCAACCTAAACACTAAAACTGATCTATTGCTTCCTATATAGGAGGACTTTTAAGAATGTCATAATCATGCCCTCAGAGTATGCACAAATCAGTGACATATACAACCTAAGAATGGAAGATTTGAATAAAAACTAATCTAAATGTTCAAGAAACATGCATATTAGCTCTAAAAATGAAGATAAAAACAAAGCATAATGACAAAGCTAAATTGCAACATAGATTCACAAATAAGCTTAACAACATAACAATACTTTCAAATCTAAAAATTAAGGGCCGTTTGTGCTCAAAATTCATCCTATTTATAGAAGAAATGAGGAGAGAGAGAGGGGGGGGGACAAAGGTCATTAATGGAGGTGTAATAGCTATTAATAAGGTGTAAGAGGCATTAATGCCAAAGACATTAATGAGGCATGGGCTTGAGGAATCTCCATTAATGATGCATTAATGAGAGCAATTAAGAGGCATGGTGAGGGTGTAAGTCCAAGCTTGTGAAAGTGGACTTAGAGGGAGTCAAGCTTGAGAAAGTTGACCTTCTCAAGTGGGTTGGATTCCTAATCACAGGATTAGGAATGTGAAAACATTAGGAAGTGGGTTAGGATAGGATTAAGATTAGAAGTAGGCTTAGCATGTGGGAATAGGTTGGGATGGGTTTGAACCCAGTGTCAAGGTGGTTGAGGTAGGTTAGGTTAGGGTTAAGGGGAATATTAATGAAATGAATTATAATTAATATATTCACTCAAAAAAAAGGAAATTAAGTATTTAAACTTTTGATTGCTTTTGATAATTAATTAGGACTATAGCCAATTAATTAGATTAATATAGGATAGGGGATAGGATTTTGCAAGTGATGAGGTATAATAGGGATTTTATTTAATTCCTTTTAAATTAATTACCTTAGCCATGTTTTGATTTGAATTGATTTGATTGGCTAAAGTTTTTAATAAAATTTAGTGATTTAAATCACTTAGGAGATTAAATCTGATTTGAAAGAATTATGCCAACCGATTGAAGAGTTGTCTTGACATAATTGGGGGTATGATCACACTTAGGCAAAATAGGGTCTATAGTCATAGCATACCAAATTAGGGTGGTTACTTTTTCCCCTCTTTGAATTGATGTGAGCAGCGCATTAATTCAAAGAAAGTTTTTGATGTTGACTTCAAAACGTTTGAGAATTTTGATCATGATCTAACGAAATGCCTAATGAGATTAGTCTTGCACTTGATTGAACTAAACTGATAGAATTGATTTTGAACTTGATCGAACAAAGGTCAATAAGCAAAGATCTTAAAGATACTAATTCTGAACTTGGTTGTCATCCAAAGATTGATAATACTGATTCTGAACTTGGTTGTCATCCAAAAAGTTAGTATGAAGCTGCCAGGAGCTTAATAAGAATCTAAGAAGAAGTAGACATAGGATATCTAGCTTGTGAGAACCAAAGCCTTCAATCTAACAGTTCCAACTTAGTCAAGGAACCATCATGCCTTTAGTTTTTTTTATAACAAAGTCATTTTAATGTTGTTTCAAGCAAGAATTTGATTGATGATAGTGTGATCATGCCCCCTTAGGAACGAAATCGAAGGAAAAATAATAAAATCCCTTTGTTGAAATGATGTATCCCTTGCAGGAGCGGGTAGAGCAAGAAAGAATGGATTAGAAGAAGAGAAGGAAAGAAGGTGTGTTAAGAGTAAACACACGGGTACCAAGTTAATTACATGAAAATGTGAGTTGGGAGATTGATAAAATGATGTTGGACCAAGAGTTTTGATGAAATATGCAATTTTGATGATATGGAACCTGAAAAACTATTTTTTGGAACATATGGAGCAATTCTGCATTTTTAGGAATCGTTGTAAAAAATTTGATGTATTGTGTAAAAATGGCATAGGCACCTTCGATTTGGTTCTTGATTGATAAAAAAGAGAACAAAATGAGTTTGAATTGTCTGGGAGGAGTTTCAGAGCTCCTAAATAGCTCAAAAAGTCTAATATATATCTCAAAAATCACTTTTTAACTATTCATTTTCGGTTTTATCCTTGGCGATTTAGAGAGCTCTACAGAGAAGATGGTGGTCCCCATGCATAGGAATTGTTTTGAGCTTGGCCATCGTCATCAATGTCTAGATGAATACCCACCTCCGGTAAGTACCTAAAAACTTACCTTTTAAAATTTTTAGTTTTCAATTTTATGCATTTTATGCCAGATATAGCCAATTTAGTCCTGTGTCACATCCTGTGTTTTGCGTCACATCCGGTCAATCCTGCGTCACTTCTGGTAGTTACCAAAAATCTAGGATCACATCTTCCAAATTCAGGATCGCACCCTATTATGTCATTTTTGGTCAATGTTTGGTTGAATTTGTAATGTTTTGCACCCTATTAGAACAGAGTCGCACGTGGCATCCCATGTTGCATCCTGTAAAAATAGGGTCACATCCCAGATGCCCCATCGAATCCTGGAAATTGGGGATCACATCCAGTAAAGAGGATTACACCCTATAAAAATAGAGTCATTTCTGGTCTTTGACATAGATACCTTCTCATTTTGACTATTTTTTTTTTCTGCTGATCATGAAAACACTTAGCTGATAGGTTGTATGTTTAACTTTTTTAGATAGATCACTGATTCTGAACTTTTCTATAACGACTATCTTTTGAAAAGTTTCTATTTAAGGTGGTTTCATTTCGGAGCCCATATCATGGTTGAGTGCTAGCTTTATTGCATTTGTTGACTGGATGAGCGAGAGTTAGTAGCTCGTGTTGGTTTAGCGGCATTAGGGGATCTACCTGACATTAGGGTAAATTGAGGGTTGTTGACTGCTCTAGCCAAGAGATGGCATCTAGAGCAGAACACCTTCCATCTCCCTACTAGAGAGATGACTGTTACACTGGAGGACATGTGAAAGATTCTGAGAGTGCCAGTGATGGGCCGAGAGGTCCAGTTTGATTCTACTTCTGTGACATCCATTGTGACTGCCTGATGATTATTTCAGGATGATAGCATTGCTCATCAGTACCTGACATGGGATTACATGTATGATCACTACAAGAGTGTGCCTGTGCACTTGGCTGGTTTGATCGAAGGGGTCCTTATGCCTGACTGAGAATAACACAGATTCATGGCTAGATGGGTCAACATGCTGGAGCATACGGTCATTTCCAGATGGAGATTTGCATGGGGGAGCTACATATTGGCACACATGTATAGAGAGCTCCATGAGATAGTGTAGAATCATACCCAGAGTATAATAGTTGGTATGTTAGTTATTTAGATCTGGGCCTGGGAGCACATCCCAGTTACACGGGTGATAGTTGATAGGTAGCGGATAGAAGAGTAGCCCTATGTATATATGTATGCCAGTTGGATACAACAGCCCCATCTAGGCAAGGTGGAGTATTGGTGCCATGTATTAGATGATATTAATGTAGTGGTATGGCCACAACACCTCAATTGCAAGGAGTGGGAATTAGATAGGTGGCAGATGCCATACTTTTTCCAGAGTAGGTACCTTATTGGCAGGACTAGATATATCATTGAGAGGTTCTTAGTTACATGGGTGTTGAGGAAATATGGCCAATTATAGGGCTGATGTCAGGACCTTACTGTATATGCATGGATACATGATGAGACACCACTATGGGGATGGTAGTTAGGATATGAGACTACTCAGAGGGCCATTGTAGATATGGTGGTTGTGCCATGGGATCTTTGGCCTGATGTAGCCGATGTAGGTTTCTCAGCAGGTTATCTTGCAGAGATGAGACAGTACCCGGTGCCTCAGTTTACAAATCTAGCAGAGGTGATTCCTCAGATCAAGGACCCATTAGATTGTGATCTTGTGGAGGATCATCCTGTCAGAGGCCGAGGAGGATCCCAGAGAGACAGAGGAGGCAGAGGTAGGGATGGAGGATGAGACGGTGGGAAAGATGGCAGATTCCCTCCTCCAAATGATGGGGATGATGGTGGAGATGATAGGGGTGGAGGTGTTATGGGTGGTGGCGGTGGTGCCAGTGGTAGTGGAGAGGGTCGGCGCACCCGGTTTAGATTTTTTTCTCCCAGGATGGATCCAGGGCCTTTACTCATAGGGGAGCAGTAGAGACAGTAGTAGCAGCAAAAGAGGCCACAAGATAGGTCACAAGATAGGCCCTCTGGGTAGGATTCTGGCAGGTGTTCTAGCAGGGATGGAGATCCCTTATCTCAGTGTGAGTAGGAGTGAGAGCAGCTGAGGGCTAGGATTATTGCATTAGAGGCCAGGCTTACTATAGAAGACGCTAGGATCACTATAGCAGATGCTTTTCTTTCCAATATAGATACACAGCTAGAGAGGCTTGGAGAAGAGAGAGATACACAGGCTCAGACTGTAGTACACTAGGCATAGAGAGAGACATACTATTATGACTTATATCATGTTGTAGTACCAGAGGGGTAGAGAGCCACATCTTTTTCATGGTTGGCACAATAGTCAGAGGGGGCCATGCCACCTCCAAAAGCTCCATTTGTACCACCTCCTCCTCCTCCTGATCAGGGAGAGGGGGGAGTCAAAGTTGATTTTGTACTTTGGTATATATCTTTGAAATCATATTGTATATCTAGATCCTTCTGAGATCATTGTTTTGTACGATGACACTTAATCATGTATATATGTTTCATCTTGATACTCTGATATCTTTGTGTATACTTGTACCATATTTTTTTTTATCTATACAGTGATTTGATAGATATATCTAATGTAGTTGTTTCTGATTCTGACATGTTTCATGAGTTCTCTTTATTTGGATAGATGCTGATGCACATGTGATTATGTTTATCTTGGTCTCATGATGAGTTATATTTTTAGATGATGACATCATTTATGCATTTGGATTTATCACTGATATAAATGTGTTTCAAATGATACTATAGGAATATGCAAATATATGTTTGTTTTTGAGATCTTCTTATGCAAGTAAAATGTATGGATGCACTAAAAATGTAGAAATGAATGTAATGCATAAATGCTTTTTGTTTTTGTATTTTCTCTTTCTCATATATAAATGCAAAATGTATGTTATGGATATGCAATGACATTGAATATTAGTAATATTGAATTGATGTGGTTAACTTGGATTTAGAAGAAAATTGAAATTATTTTGAGCACAAAATTCCTTATACTATTTTTTTCGTAGTAAAATGAATCATGCAATCTCTAAATGCAGCTATATGCAAACTCTTAGGATTGTCACTGATGTGTAGATATTGTAACATTTTTATCATCATAGGGTGCTTTTTAGAATGGATACTCCCTGATAGTACACTGTCACTAATACCCATTGATATTATGAAAGTATGAATACTATGTTTATTGGATGCAATGTTGGAAATAGCCTTACACATCAAGGCATAGAAGCCAGGATGACAAGTTAGTCACCTTCCTTTGAGTATATCAGAATCTGTGTGAGGTAAGATATTGGACCCGCAATGAACTTGAAAATTTATATCCTTGGGTACATTATGCTTCATATACCTTGGTGAGAATCTCGGTTAGAAAATAGACAAGGAAATCATTTCAACCTCACTGTAGTTTACACATAACAAAGATTGAGATATATGCGCCTTTCCACTCATGTTGGCAGCTCTTACCATAAACATCCAAGTTAGGTAAAATTTATAGGATCATTTGGAACAATCACCATATGAAAAAAACCAAGAAAAAATTATGCCCCCTATCCTTGCAACTCTTTGTCTTTGCACAGATGTCATGGAGTAACTCAGAAGACATAACAACCATAAATTGAGAATCAATCAACAAAAAACTCATAACTACTTATATGCCCCTAGTTTTAAAGTGTCATTAGAACATAAAAGAGTGATAATTAAACAAAGATCAAAATCTTTGCTTAAGGAGTATTTGAAAAATACTATTGATTCATTTTTCAAGCATAGTAGAGAGTCATCAATCAAAATTTGGAATTTAAGCAATATGTTGTTCCATGTCTACGTAACCTTGTCTCTATTTGCAAGATGAAGTAGTGTTTAGGAACATCGTTTATGTGAGTGCAATGTTCATGTCATCCTTGTTTTGTGAAAGTGATATCTTGATGCAAGCATCAAGAAGCATTGTGTCACAAGACAAACTATCTGAGGACGACCTAGTAGACACAACTTAACATGCTAGCAAAGATACCCCCAGTGTCGAATGATTTGTTCCCTAAGATAGAAATGCAGACAAATCCTAAGAAAGGATAGGATATTTGTAAGGAAACAAAGTCAAATCTTAGCATAGGTATAATCATGAAGGTTTAGTATTGGTAATGCATTGATAGATAGAGCGTAGAATACAAGTGACACCTGATTTCTAGGTTTTCACCACTCGGAAAAACTTTTCTCTTTTTGCTACCAAGATGCCTGATTGCCAGGTTTTCATCAAGGCACTTTTCTCTTGTTCAAATTTTTGTGCTATTTTTGCTTTTTTGAATCTTTTTGTAGTATCAAGGTTCCTATTTTCTAGGTTTTCACCGAGGATAACTTTTCTTCAAGACTTTTTCCACTATTTTTAAATTTCTTTAAGATCAATTTTCTGATTTGTTTGGTATTTTCTAAGATTTTCACTGCGTAGGCTCTACTAGCTAGACATCAAGTGTAGAACTATTTCAAATGTAGAGTATTTATAGGATCTAAAAGGACATCTCCCTTAGGTGTAGCTAACTGATAAGCTCTAGTTCAAAAAGTTGCAGTAATGACATAAGGTCCCAGCCAGTTAGGTTCAAACTTTCCTTTCTATTCTCGATTCGGCTGGTTTTTAGGATTCTCTTTTAGGAGGAGATCCCCCACTTGAAATTGTTGTGGTATGACCTTTTTTTTGTACCCTTTTGACATTCGTGCTTGGTACACCTTCAGATGATCAAACGCCTATTGACTGCACTCATCAAGTAATTCTATTGCATTCACCCTATCGATGCGGTATTGTTCATCAGTAACAAGACCTTGTAAAGATACCCACAAAGATGGGATTTCAACCTCAATAGGTAGTACTTCTTTAGCACCATAGACTAGAGAAAATGGCATGGCTCACGTTGTTGTTCTGATGCTTGTCCTATAGGCCCAAAGTGCCAGATTTAATTGTAAACGCCAGTCCCTGCTAGACTTACTCACAGTCCTATGTAGGATTTTGATAATATTTTTATTAGATGCCTCAGCCTATCCATTACCTTGAGGGTAATAAATTGAGAAACAATGTTGATTAATTTGGAACTGTGTGCAAAGGTCATCAATGTCTTGGTTTTTAAATTGGCCCCCATTGTCTATTACAATTGAAGAGGGTATCTCATATCTACAGATAATGTAGTTCAAAATGAACATAGCAACCTATTTTCCAATGGCTTTGATTAGTGGCACAAATTCAACCCACTTCATGAAATACTCTATGGCCGTAATGATGAACTTGTGTCTGTATGCACCATAAAATGGTCGCCTGGACTATGGGTCCCCATTTATAATTTTATCATTTTATCAATTTCTTGAATCAATGCTTTGGAACATTTTCAATTCAAATCAATTTCCTTGATCAAATTATAATTTATTCAATTATTTCAATATTTCCTAAGGTTTGATCATTTTTATTTAATTAAAAGATTTAATCTCCCTTTTAATTAAATAAAACTCATCTTATTTAATTAAATTAAATTTCTCCCTTTTAATTAAATAAAATTCCTCTTATTTAATTAAATTCAATTTCCCCGATTTAATTAAATAAAATTCTTCTAATTTATTTAATTAAAAGAAAACCCCTCTTTTAATTAAATAAATAAAAATCCCCACTTAAAGCACTTTATTTGTTGAAAAAGGAAATAAATTAAATAAAAATCTTTTTTTCTTCACATCCTCCTAAGTGGTGGGATTTTTGCCTGTTAATCTCAACCGTTCACTTTCCTTTAAAAGGAGACCTCTCCTTCTCATTCATATATCATCTTTTTCATAGTATTGTTATGCTGCAGGTTTGGGGAGCAATTTTGGAGGAGGATTTGAGCATTCAAGCTTGGATATTGCAACTTCTCTCTTCTTGTCTTCTTCTTCTTGCAATCATGGCTATTCATGTAGATTACATTCATATTAGATTAAACTTGCATTTGTATTTCCTTTCATAGATTAACCATGCATTGTTATCATTTAGATTAATTTGTTTTTATGCATTGCAATCATATAGAGTAGATCTCATTTTCATGCATTTGAATCTCTCATTTCATGGTGTACTTGCATAGGCACTAACTAGGTCAATCTGAGGGCCTCCATTTTAAACCTTTGCACTCCATGACTAGAGAGCTATGGATCGATATTTGAGGCCTCATTCTTGAGCAACCTTGGATGGAATGGTTCATAAAAGTGTGTCAACATTATAGCACACATTTTTGGCACCCACCGTGGGGCAGAAAATTCATTTTCTATCTTTTTAGCTATTTTTTGTCAATTTATTTTTGGATCCAAAATTTTTGTCTTTTTTGTACTTGTTGTTTTTGTCTACAGAGAAAGTTCATGCGAGCTTTTGTGGGTCTTCGTGTGATATTTTGCTAGATATGGTGTTTTATCACATAGTTCTATGTACTTCATCACGTGGTGTGGTGTACTTCCTCATGCAAGATTCGGCATCAGTTCTGTGATCTAAATGGTTTGCTATCTCTATACCTTTTTTTTACTGCCTGTGCATTC
The DNA here is from genome assembly GCA_018584345.1 of Thuja plicata. Classification (NCBI taxonomy): domain Eukaryota; kingdom Viridiplantae; phylum Streptophyta; class Pinopsida; order Cupressales; family Cupressaceae; genus Thuja; species Thuja plicata. Next base: position 3,305,821 of record MU227966.1, on the reverse strand, counting down.
TATCACGCGACTGTGCATTTCCTTGCGCAACACTGTGCACTTTCTGGCACGGCTGTGCATTTCCTCACGCGAGATTCCATACCAAAGATCTAATTTTCATTGCTATATTGATATATCTCTGATTATTTGTGCTAACCACTAATGTTTACTGTTTCTAGTGGTTTGTGATTTGTTGTTGTTGTTGTTGTTGCTATTTTTGACTTGCTTGGATAAATAACAAAATGATTCGCGTCGCATTAGATTTGAGGTATTTTGTTGATCTCTATAACACTTGGATTTTGGGAATTAAAATAAACATCTCATGTGTCTAGCTTGAGTGTTTCTTGCTTTCATAGATCACATTTCCAATTAGTGCTCTAAAAATGGACCCAGATTTTCTTTCTTGCATATATGTTTCACATAGTAATCAAGCCCTATGAACACTATTTGTGGGGATCTTGAGAGAGTGGGCTTCATTCGCTTGTTTTACATGCGAAGCTCTTCTTGACGATAGATCCCCTTGTAGGTAGGGAAGGATTTTGTTTTTACCTCATTGGTCAACTTGGTTTGGGCTTCAAATT
>MU227966.1:3261458-3280272 GCA_018584345.1 Thuja plicata | reverse complement strand
TATATATATATATATATATATATATATATATATATATATATGCAATGTAAAGATATATGAGTGGTGTCGAAGAAATAATCAGAGCAGAGTAATGTAAAGATGTCAGCATGAGATAGAGTCCATAAAGTTGACAAGAGTATAAGTGCATAACTGGAACTGATCAGACATTTGTGTCATAAACAACAATTCACTTTTGGATATAGTGCATATCTATTCTTAGGAGGTTGTAGCCTTATTTCTCATTGAGCAGTGAGCTCTTGGACAGTGAGTCCTCACCCCTAATAGGGTTATTGTAAAAGACTCCTAACAGGGTCATGCCTTTAACCAGGTCATTGTACTTGCATTGTACATACTGCTTCTAATAGGGCAAAGGAACTTTAACAGGTTCATTATACTAGTGCAATATTTGTGGGTACTAATTCCCACCGGGGTTTTCCTCTAATCAAGGTTTCCCCGTAATCATATGATGTGTTATGTGATCTTGTGTTAATCTTCAAGTGATGTATAATTGATTTCTGTTTAAAGTTGTTGAAATTGAATAATTAGCTAAACACTGATTCACCCCCCACTCTTAGTGTTTCCAAAAATTGGTATCAGAGCTCTAGTACTCTGAGAGAAAAGTTTAACCACTTGAGGAGATTATGGATTTGGCAGAAGTCAAACATCTAAAAAATAATCTTGAAGCATCCCTTCAAGATCTAGATAGATCTGAGAAAGAAAATGAGGAACTTAAACTAAAAGTTGATGGCTCACAAATGCTTATCAAAAAGTTAAGAAATGATTTGAAAGATTTCTCTATGAGTGATTTGGGGAAAATGGTCAAAAAAACTGAATGAAGAAAACTTATCTCTAAAAGATAAGATAGAAGAATTGAATGATCAGTTAATTGATAGCCTAACAACTATTGAAGAGAAGAACAAAGAAAATAAAAAGTTAGATGAAGAACTCATGCAAGCCAATATGAAAATATTGGAATTGGAGAACATCAAGAATAAGATTGAATCTGAATTATCAGGAGCAAAAGACAAGATTGACAAACTACACACAAGTTCTGATTTAATTCAACCATAGCTTAATGCACAAAAGCTGAAAGGTGATACCACTGGTATGGGATACAGTATAGCTCAAATTAAGATCAACTCATTACAAGAAACAAAGAAAGCTCAAACAGAATCTTCAGAAGAAAAGAAAATTGAGAATCATGAAGAGACTAAAGCAGAAGATAAGCACAAGGCAGTCAACCGTACTTGCTATGCCTGTAACAAGCATGGAAACTGGGAAAGAGATTGTAAGAATGTAAGACCCTTCAATGGTTACTGTTACTCCTACAATAAGTTTGGTCATAGTGCTATTCATTGCATAGAAAATAAAATAAATCAACCACAACTAAACCAAAGGAATCAAACTCAAGTCAATCAGAGAAATCAACCTCAAAGAAACTTGCAGAATATTACATGTTAGATATGTAATTACAATAGACACACAGCTAAGCAATGCAACATGATGAGTAACAACATCAGACCTCCTATCATTTGTCACTCATGTGGAAAATCTGGACACATCTCAAGGTTTTGCAGATCAAGAACAAAAGGACAAGAGAATCCTAAGAAGTCTTTGTTTGAAGAATCAGGAGAAGTCAAGTTTGTGGAAGCTAAAGATAACTCAGATAAAATATGGGTTGAGGTAAAGAAGGATAATGAAGAGAACAAGGTAGTAGATGCATCCTCAGTGGATGCACCTTCTACTTCTACATAATTGACCCTCATGGTCTTAGGGGGAGCTATTCTAGCTCTGAACCCCTGCGTGGCTGGTATACTCACCTTTGAGTATGCGCCTATGGATTCATGCATGTGATCATGGACTAAGGTTGTATGCATTCACACATTTCCTTTACTTTGTTCAAAACAAAGTTTTAAATTCTCTCTACAAACCGCTTTACGACAACAAGCATTAAATATAATTAATCTTTATATAAAATTGGCAAATGATCTTAAAAACCTCACTTTGCATTCAAGATAGAAGCATTCAGAAAGAAGATAAGAATTGAGCATCAAAGCACTATAGTTTAAAGGATTAGTTGGTTTGTGAACAGATTAACAATTGGAAGGGAACCCTAGTAGTCGTGTCATTTTAGAATCACCGTGAAACCCTACTTAACCTAGTTGAAAGTATGGCAACCCCTATTGTATTCGACATTGCTGAAAGGAAGAGATTTGTTTTCAAGAAGCGTCTATTCAATTATATACTAGATGATGTCGAAGGAGCATTCTCTAAGACTCCACTTGGAGTTGTACATGTAGAAGATATCTACACATATGTTTATTACAAGAAGAAAATAGTTGGAGACAACAACATTGCATCTCTCATGGGTTCTATGATGAAACCAGACTATTCATTCAAGGATGAATATGCACATCTCACTGATAACCCTATCTTTGAGTATTCAAATATGCATGAGTTATATGAGCTAGAATGGGTCAAGATATTACTAAGCAGGATACATGATGACCTATATTGGATTGGTGAGGTTCCTATCCACATCACTGCATATCTAATTCATGAGATGACTAGACTTCCTAAGACTAGACCAGCTCTTCCTACTGGCAAGGATGTCAAGAAGTAGGTTGAACAATTTTGCTTATCTAGAAGTGATAGGCATGGCATGACTGTTGATTCCATCAAGGAGAATGACATCAAACTACTCACTATGATACTTGGATACAAGTTTCAGCAAGCAAGCAGACTGAATAGTGTATCCACAACAATAGTTTTGGCAACAATAAGGGTAGTGAGAGATAACACTCAGTATAATCTTTGTGAATTATTGCATGCACAACTGATAGAGAATATCAAATCCATTAAGCATGACAAGAGCAAGATATTCAGGTTTGGCTCTTTGATCATCTATTTGTACTTCCACATTGTTGGTAAAGTTGCAAATCTTTACCTAGATAGGAGCAAGCCTACTATGTCTCATATATCACTAAAAGCTACATCAAAGATGAGTGCAAAAGATTCTATGGACATGGATATCAAAGTCTTCAGGATCAAGATGTAGAAGAGGTTCAGGATACCTGAGAAGATAGTTGAGAAATACAAAGACACCATATGCTTCATGCTGAAGACTAGTTGTACTTGCATGGAGGCAATTGAGCCTAGGACAAAATGGATTCACCCTCTTGGTTATGAAGTTGAAGAACATGTTTTGGAAGGTTATGCACAAGTCCTCCTATCTACGCCCAAGGATCCCAATGAACCCAGACGGGGTACTTATAGAGAAAACACAAATCAAGTGGATTTTGTCTTTTATACAATGCTGAAAAAAAAAGGCATCAAGGATTACCTCAAACATCCTAAAAGTTCATGTTGTTACACAAGAAGACTTTGACAGAGCTAGAGAAGCTAAGATAGCCAAAAAACTTGAGAAAACTGCTATAGAAGTGAAAATAGAAAAGAATGATGATATGCCTAATAAGAAAAAGAAGAAATCAAATGTAGAGACATCCGCGCCATCAACCACCATTGATTTGGAATCCTCTCCACCTTCTGTACTAAGAAAGAAGTCTAGAGGAAGGAAGCAAGCACCCACTAGTCATCCATCTTCAAGAACTACAAGGAGCAAGGTAAAGAACACACAAGCTCCTCCTGAGGTAGGTTTCAGACCTAGTCTTAATGTCTTAAGGAACATAATTGCTAATGAAGGAAGACTAGAATCTCTCAAGAATGTATATGAAAAATATTAAGAGATAGACAAATCAAAGATTCATTCTATGATCATCTCTCACATGATTAAGTTCAAAAGGAAAGTATTGGAACTCAAAACTGTCATACAAGACAAGGTATGGAACATACTTGATATATTAAAGAGGCAAGAAATTGAAGAGGCTATGAGGATAAGAGAAGAAATATTGGATAGTCTTCTCTCGGTGTTCTCGCATGATGAGAAAGTCATTCTATTGGATTTAGTAAAGCCGCACCTAAGAACCAAAACAAGAGTTCTCTATATCATGAATAAGGAGTATGATCTGGTTGGTGAAGAGACTCAGAAAGAATTTGAGCAGGTATTTCTGGATAGACATATGTATCCATCAACAGCACCTACAACAAAGGTAACTCCAGTTCCTCCCAAACAGGTTACAGAACCAATGTCTCAGAATGCACCTAAGAAAGGTCCACAGGTTTTAGCACCCTCAGTTTCAATAAATTCTGATACAACAAAAGATTTAGGGGATACTATAGTGATTGATAATATCAAGATACCCATGACAGCTTCTGATAATGATATGGACAAAGTTGATAAAGCATTTGTAAGAACTGAAGAAACAAAGGAGGTATGCATTGATGACACATCTTTATAGCAAGATGAAGTCCCCTTCAATGACTCTACAAATTTGAATAAAGAAGAAGACAATAAAAATAATGAGACACCAGTCATGAAGATTCTAGTAAAAAGTGAACGCATGGACACTAGTCAGAATACTATACTCACACCATCCATTCAACCATCAAACTCATTATTGTCAAGTTTAACTCCTGACTCAGCAAGTCTGGATGCATGGGGAGAAGAAGACCTGATCAAGATTAGTGTCCTAGCCATGGAAAAAGCCAAAGAGAAATAGGTTATGATAAACCCTCTCTTCTTGGAATTAGTAAACATTCTGAATGATGTAGTGCTTGCGGGAAAGAAAGTAGCAAAAATTCAGTCAGTTGATGATGTAGACAGTATACTAATAAGCTTCAAAGCACATTTTATAAGATTAGTAGACTCAGCTACTAGATTTGCAGAAGATGAGCACAAAAAGGAAAGATTGAATGAACTGGTAAAGAATTTTTCCTTAGATTTAAAGTCATTGAAGAATTGTCAGTCTATGTTAAAAGAGTTGGCAGCTAAAGGAAGACATGTAATAGCTAACTGCATGGACAGAGTGAAATTCACCTCTGAACATATCAAGAAGATAGAAGAGGCAAATATCTTGGTTGACAGTGTTATAAAATTAGTTGAAACATCCACGCAAGACATGAACATCTACAATAGTATCTATTAAGGTTAGCTAGACAAGACTAAAAAGGCAAAATTCGAGATTAATAAGATAAGAATTAGGCAGACTCAATTGAGAAATGCACTAGCGCCCTCCTTAGCAGTTCTAGATGAAAACATCAAATAGATTGATGCCACTACTATCATGTATGATCAAGGTCCCTGCATGGATCTGATAAAAATGGATAAGCTCACTTATGTAAGGAAACTCAGGTGCGGAAACAGCTTCCTACACTAATCTCTAAAGGAAAGTATTGTGCAAATTCTTTTAAATCCTTACAATTTTAGATTCGTTAACTGCTTTAACAAAGATATTGCAACCATATACCATACATACAGAAAATAGAGAATGACACAATGATTTACCCTAGGGAAAACCTTTCGGTAAAAAACCTCAGCACTCCAAAACCTGCACAATGTATTATCTTCAACACAATGGTTACAACACACTTGCAGTGCAAGTTCTTTCAAGAGATAATCGACACACACAAACAAATCCAGTAACACTAGATTATACCAAAAATACACTCTTTTCGTATCCTCTCCTATAACCCCAAAAAAAATACTTATATCGTTGCGCTTTCCTTTTTAGGGCAACTCCCAAAGATAGGCGTATTAGGGTTTTACCATTCTCTGAGAAAATAGGAACCCTAAAATTTTTTTTGGGGTGATGCCCCAAACCCCACGGTTGGGATCAATGATTGGAAGAGTGTACAGTACTCAACTTTATCAGTTGCCACATGTCATTGCATGTCTTCACCTGTCATTAAAATCTCCTAGAAATAGCTCTTACGTGTCATAAGAATTCGTCATAACCATTTCATCCATGATCTGCTTACACACATTTCAAGATGCCGACACATCAAGTGGAGTGACACATCACCATGCCAACTAGACATGTACACTCACACTTAATTACATTATTTTCAAGAAAAACATTTTACAAAACAAATAATAAGAATAGGAATTATCCAAGGTTGAGACACCTTATTCCTAACAACTTATGCTCTATGTGCCCATCTCTAGATAGTGGATGCAATGAAGGCATTTTGGTAGAAAGAGATCAAGTCTCTTCAGATTGGATATCCAGATGTATACATGGAGTAAGTATCTAGAGACTTACAAGTTTTTGGACACCTTTGTCATTAATTTCAAAGGGGGAGTAATATATATAAAGAATAAGTATAAATATGGGGAGTAGTGTATGTATATAATGATATACAATTCTTTTTGTGTTAAGTCAATTTTGAGTAACTTAGCCACATTCCTTTGTTTCCATTAATGACAAAGGGGGAGATTGTTGGAAAGTTGACTCCCAGGGAGTATATGGCTTATTTTGTGTTGTCATTATGGAAACAAAGTCATATGAAGTTTTGACAGTAAACTATGAAGTGAAAATTGACTAAGTATAGAAGACAGAACAAAATAGTGACTTGTAGTCGATCAGAGCATTAGTGCATGTGCGTACAATCACATCAGGATATGCACATTTAGAACTAAGCTCTATGGTATGTTTTTATGCTTACCCTATACACACATGGTACAAAATATCAGTACCGACAATTTACAGGAAGAAAAAGTACACTAGCAGTTCTGAATATAGAGTATGGAGCCGACTTCAAGTTTTTGATTAGCGTGTAAAATTTTGTAATGTAAAGGCTAAGCACCTATTGTAATAAGTTTTTAATTGTGTATTAAACATTATTGTAAATACACTTAAGCCAATTTGTTTGGAAGCATTGTGTATTATGTTTTAGGGTGGACTAAGGTCTTGTTTATAGTCGCGTCTATTCAGGCATAAACATATATATATGCAATGTAAAGATATATGAGTGGTGTCGAAGAAATAAAAAAAGTAGAGTAACATAAAGATGTCAGCATGAGATAGAGTCCCTAAAGAAGACAAGAGTATAAGCACATAATTGGAACTGATCAGACATCTGTGTCATATACATCAGTTCACTTTTGGATATAGTGCATATCTATTCTTAGGAGGTTGTAGCCTTCTTTCTCATTGAGAAGTGAGCTCTTGGACAGTGAGTCCTCACCCCTGATAGGGTTATTTGTAAAAGAATCCTAACAGGGTCATGCCTTTAACCAGGTCATTGTACTTGCATTGTAAAGACTACTTCTAATAGGGCAAAGGAACTTTAACAAGTTCATTATACTAGTGCAATATTTGTGGGTATTAATTCCCACCGGGGTTTCCCTCTAATCAAGGTTTCCCCGTAATCATATTATGTGATATGTGATCTTGTGTTAAGCTTCAAGTTATGTATAATTTATTTATGTTTAAAGTTGCTGAAATTGAATAATTAGCTAAACATTGATTCACCCCCCCTCTCAGTGTTTCCAACACTCGGTTGTTTCTTCTATTTTTGGAATAGGAGCTGGTGTTAAAAAAAGGATATGAGCATCTTGCGGTGTCTCAAAGCTTGGTACATACCTTTCTCATTGATATTCGGGATACTCTATACCAATATGTAATAACTACTCAAAAGTCCATTGTTCTGGTTCTATTTCCTCCTCTTCATCACTTCTTTTGTTAGAGATAAGATTGTCTCTTGAAGTAGGGTTTTCAGATTTATTATTGAAACCTAGTCCTATTTTATCTTTGGTAGTTATGAATTCCATGGGTATAGGTTCAATAATTCCATTTCCATCGTGTCTTAAAGGTCCTTTTCCTTTATATCTCATTTGTTTGAGGAGATCATATCCTTTACCATACTTTTCTAGGGATATTTCTACATGTTTTACCTTAGCTTCCTTTGGTTCTCCCTTGTAAAGCCAGGCCAAGACTATTTTTTCTTCTATATTATCTTCAGGAGTTGTAGATTCTTTAACCATTCCAGTTGTTTTGTGAATTTATGGTGTTTGAGATGCAGTAGGTGTGAATGACGAGGAAGGTTTTCCATAGGATCTTGGTGATACTGGTAGTTCTGTTAATGATGGGGTCATGTCCAGCTTGTATTCTCCCATACCAGTTTCTTCAAGTTTCAAGGTCTTTCCAAAACTTTTCATAACCATGTCCTTAGTGGTCTCAGGTGCAGTCTCTTTTGGAACTTCTTTTTTGTGAGGGACCATGCTACCTACTTTAACATTGTTGCACGTATAACTGGCATCTACAAGAATCGTTACCTCCACCCCATTATGTGGGAATTTGATACATTGGTGGAAATTAGATGGTACCGCTTACATTTCATGGATCCAAGATCTCCTTGATAGTATGTTTTAAGCTAAGGGTAGATCCAGAACTTGACAGATGAAATTTCTTTCAACCGGTCTGATTCTGATGGGTAGAATAGTGAGACCTTTAGAGGATCTTTCTTCCTCATCATAAGCTTTGATAGTGATTTTTCTTCTGGAATCATTTGTTTGCTCTGAGAGAACCAACTTTCTAATTAGATTAAGGGTACAAATATTCAATCCCGCGCCTCCATCTATCAATACACGTCTAACACAGGATTTATGAATTAGGACTTCAATATGAAGGGGTTGATTATGCAGATGTGTCAATGATTTATCATCTTCTTCTAAAAAAGAGAGGTAATGTGGCACTGAGATGTGATTAACCATTGCTTGGAATTTGTCTATATCAAGGTCTTTTGGCACATTTTATGCATGAAGGGCTTGTTCAAGAATTTCCCTATGCATTGAGGAGATCTTAAGTAACTCAAAAATGGAAATTTTAGTAGAGGTTCATTGTAATTGATCCACCAAGTTGTAGTTGTCTGCTGGAATGGTTACCGTTTGTTTTTCCACTAGTTTAGGAATAGTAACATTGGTTACCTTGGATGTTGTTTCTGGTTTTGATGAGGAATTAGGTCCTTTGATTGTGACTTGTGCCTGACTTTGGGTCACTGCATTTGATTAGAAAGATGTGTCTTTAACAACTTTGATAGTGACCACATTAATTGATTCAGTTTTAATGTCTAGCATGTTGATCATGTTATCATTTTTGGAGTAGGTGTAGTTTACTTCATTTCCTTTCCCTTTAGATGCTTCCCCTTTCTCATAATTAGGGAACTATTTGTTAAATTCCATATGGTCCTTGTTAGTGGTGAGTCCTTCCACTTTGATCTTGACTCCGTAAATAAGGTCTTGTATAACATGTTTGAGTTTAAGACAATTATTAGTCTTATGTCCTTTGTTCTTGTGAAATACGCAATAGAAATTGTCATCCCACCATCTTGGTTTGACTTCTGGTTCCCAGGGTTTGGAATCTGGGATCGTGAGAACTTTGTTGTCTAATAGTGTTTTTAAAATAGTCTCAAGAGGTTCTCCCAAAGGAGTAAATGTTCTTTGAGGTTTGCAAGTCCATGGCTGACCTTTTCTATTCTCATTATTTTCTTTAGGTATGGAGGTTTTTACCTTGGCATCTTTACTTGATTGCATGCTATTTGTTAGATTGAACACCTCAGGTTTAGGGTTAACATTAGATGCATCCACTACTCCATCGTTGACAACATTTTTGTTTTGTTTCCACCATTTAGGCTTGTATTTGGAGTTGGTAGATTTGTTTTCACTTTAAAGAGTAATTTATCCCTTTTTAACCATAAATTCTTCGATACGGATGGCATTCTTGATCATCCTGTCAAAGCTTGGGGAATCTTGCATTCGCAATGTGTAGTTCAATTTTGGTATCAAGTTATTAACAAAGATTTCCATCTTCTCCAATTTAGGAATAGTTCTTGAATATCTTGCAAATATTTTCCTCCACCTTTGTAGAAAGTGTGTAAAGGATTCACCAGTATTTTGTTTAGTGTTACACAAAACCATCATGGTTACATCGTGTTGTATGTTATAGGAGTAATGTTGGATAAATCGTTGAATTAACTCCTCAATTTTTTTTACCTTAGGTGTAATCTATGAGAACCACTCCATGGTGTTTCCCCCTAGGCTTCTAGGAAATAGCCTCATGAGGTATGTAGGTTCATGCATGTACTCTATGCTTAGAGCACAAAACTCTCTTACATGATCATGTGGATCAGTTTCTCCCGTATACTTGTCATATTTTGGCCTTGCAATGTTGAGAGGAAATGGAACCATGTTAATACTCTTGTCAAAAGGAAATGGACAAATGGAGTCCAAAGATTATTTTGTCTTGGGTTTAGCCTTCTCCTGTTTGAGATTTGCAAGCTCAGTTTGCATCAAGGTTAGTTGTTTTGCGAGGATAGAGATAAGAGTTGAAACCTCTTTTTCCTTCAGTTGCTCAAAATCATAATCCTTAGGTAATTTTATGCCAGTGGATGCTAGATGGAGAAAGTATTTCTCTTTATCTTCACCAATTATCTTTTCCAATGTTTTTTGGAATTTCTTGCTCTATTTGAGTTTATTGTATTCTTCTTCAGTGATGTCTTCCTCACTGTCTGACCCAAACAAAGGATGGTCAAAGTGTTGTTCTTTTTAACCATCGCTATCTTCATACTTTTGGTTTTTATCATTATCGTATTCCTCAAAAGCCACACTCCATTCATGAGTGGGTCTTTCTATTTCTGGAGAGTCTAAATCGAGTAGGGAACTACGAGATGTTTATCCTCGTTGAAAGTGTAGTTATTTAGGGAGTACTATCGATTCTTTAGAAGTGTACTTGTTGCACCTTGTGCTAACCATATATTTGTATTGCAACCTTGTCAAAGTTTCCTGATAGTGTCAAGTAGAGTCTCAAATCACTCAAGTGAGTGTGTCTAGGTGGAAGTGTCATTTGTGTTTTGGTGGAAGTAAATGATTCCAATGTTAAAGGGTTAGAATGCCTTGATAGTGAGTTGGGAATCAATTTGTTTTAAAAAGTGGATAGACTACATGTATTGAGACTAATGGTGAGAAACTGACAGGACATGCAAGGTAGACGTTTGAAAAAGTGTTTTGACACAGCAATAGGGAGACCAAAAAAAGCAACAAGGAGAGACTAAAGAGCCAAAAGGGTATCCAAATAAACTAACTTTATCCAAGAGGAAATTATGTAAGTGCCCACTATCCTAGATACGACACTCTATATGCAAGTTTTTGAAAAACTAGATGTGATCCTAAGCATATGGGATGTGATATTTCTCCCTAAAAATGATGCAATATTTACCAGATGTGAGCTTGCACATGGAATGCGAGTTTGCATACCAGATGTGAGCCAGGATGGACCAAAAATGACTGTGTTGTTCAGGCAGTTTAGTGTCTGATTTGTCTTTGAAGTTTGTGCAAATTCGTCTGATAAGAGATTGTTTTTGAGTCTTTCCAATGAGTGGAAAATAGGGTAGGTAGTCAAACAACTAAATTTTGTTTCTTGTTTGAATGATTTATCTCGTTAATGATCTTTCAAACACATCAATCATTCTTGCATTGTTAAGGGTGAACATACACATTCTTACACCCTATTTTCTAGGTAGAGGATGAAAATCCTTGCTCGTTGACTTAGGCACACACTCAAATGCTAATCAAAATATGACTATCACCAAGAACACAATGGCTCTCATTATGATACTATATTAGCCGACTCCAAACGCAAGTGAGGGCACAATATGACAAGTGTCTTGGGGCAATTATTGTTTGTCTTCCACAAGGATTATCACCCTTTTCGGGATGAATCAGGTAATTTTGTCTATGAAGTTCATAGTTTATGATGGGGCAATTCATTCAAAACTATCTTCCATAGAATTGTACAAGGCAAAATTGAGGTGTATAGCCCTATGAGTACTCAAATAGGTGTAGTCTCGCAAGAAATATTCAAGTGGCTCCGCTCTACACATACCTAAGCAAGTTAAAGGAATGATTTCAAAATCTTGAGAACAAAACCGATTCCATCTTCTGAGGCTTTGGCCTATGAGAAAGAAATTATTTATAGTGAGTTGGAAGGGTTTGTGTAAAACCTGTCCTCACTTGGGTTGTTCCCGAAAGATTTTTTCCTCAACTGACAGGCCCTCTACTATTAAATAAGCATACAAAGGATTGGCAAGTGTAGGATTTCTAAATTTCTGATTCTTTGAAAGAAGAAGAGTATACTTTCCTAGTCCATGTCATTTTCTCCCAAAACAATCTAATCAATTTTCATTCCGTCAAGCTATTTGAGCTCGATTTAACTATTCCTAAATTATGAAAACATAGTACTTTGAAAGCAAAGTTTTGATTGTTTAGTTTCCCCAAAATTAGGTGATTTTCTTGTTCAATTACTATTTCCAAAATTTAGACAATGAAGTTGTTCAATTATCCCACAAAATTTAATGCTTTGTGTAGTTTAATTACTTTGCCAAAATGAAGTTAAATAGTGAGTTTGTTTGCCTTGTTTAGTTACCCCAAATTCCTTTCAAATCATAAATTGACTTGTGAGTTTTTTATTTTCCTTAAAAGGAAAAGAGCATATTCGTCTGGTTAATTTAGTATGAGATTGGAAAATGTCTTTAATTTTGAAAGCATAGCAAAAATAGAGGTCAAAATGGAGGATTGGCAACCTATAAAACCATAAGTTAGTATTCTTTTTACAACTTCTTTGAACAAGAGAGTCTCTGACAGCGATCTGAAAACACAAGTTAGGCTGTGAAAAGATCAAAGACAACAAACATGCAAATGTTAATGGTTAGATTTTTCAATTTTTAATAACAGAAACTAGATGCGACCCTATATTTACTAGATGTGATCGGGTAGCCTAGATGCGATGAAATGCATACCAGATGCGAGCCTTTACCAGAAATGATTTAGGTTATCTAGGATGCGAGCCTAGATTCTATGATGCGAGGGCATATCTTGGATGCGAGCCTTTATCGCCAAAAATGAGCCTGTACCTGAAACCCGTGAAGACAAATTAGTGAAAATGGATACAAAATGAGGTAAAGTCTGAAATTGGGCCCCACGGTGGGTGCCATAAATGTGTGTGTGAATTTGTGGACCTATTATCTGCAACACGACACTTCAATAGATCATTATATTAGTGAAAAAGCATAAAAAGTGAGGGTTTCAAGCTAAGCACTAAAATTGATCTATTGCTTCCTATCTAAGAGGAGTTTGAAGAATGTCATAATCATGCCCCAAATCAGTGACATATACAACCTAAGAATGGAAGATTTGAATAAAAGATAATCTAAATGTTCAAGAAAGATGCATATTAGCTCTAAAAATGAAGATAAAAACAATGCATAATGACAAAGCTAAAATGCAACATGGATTCACAAATAATCTTAACAGCATAACAATGCTTTCAACTTTAAAAATTAAGGACCATTTGTGCTCAAAATTCATCCTATTTATAGAAGAAATGAGGAGAGAGAGGGGGGACAAAGATCATTAATGGAGGTGTAATAGCCATTAATAAGGTGTAAGAGGCATTAATGCGAAAGGTATTAATGAGGCATGGGCTTGAGGAATCTCCATTAATGATGCAATAAAGAGAGAAATTAAGAGGCATGGTGAGGGTGTAATTCCAAGCTTGAGAAAGTGGACTTAGAGGGAGTCAAGCTTGAGAAAGTTGACCTTCTCAAGTGGGTTGGATTCCTAATCACAGGATTAGGAATGTGACAATATTAGGAAGTGGGTTAGGATAGGATTAAGATTAGAAGTAGGCTTAGCATGTGGGAATAGGTTGGGATGGGTTTGAACCCAGGGTCATGGTAGGTTAGGTTAGGGTTAAGGAGAATATTAATGAAATGAATTATAATTAATATATTCACTCAAAAATAAGGAAATTAATTATTTAGCATAAGATGTTTTCAGCAGCATAGTACCATTTTTACAACAATTTCAAAAACTATAGATTTGCTTCATTTATTTCAACCATCGGTCAAAATTGCACATTTTATCATAAATCTTGGTCTAACATTATTTTATCAATCTCATTACTCATATTTTCACATAATTAACTTGATAATTGTGTGTTTATTTTTAAACACACCTTCTTTTTCACTTCTTCTCTTCCATTCTTTCTTGTCCTAATTGCTTCATGCAAGTGATACATTCTTTCAATTAGGGGATTTTATTCTTTTCCTTTGATTTTATTCCTGAGGGGGCATGATCACACTATCATCAATTAATTTTTTTCTCAAAATAGCATCAAAATGACTTCGTTATCAAACTAGGGGCATAACAGTTTCCTTGACTAAAGTCAGAACTGTTGGATAAAAAGATTTGGTTCTCATAAGTTGGATATCTTGTGTTTCCTCATTTTATAAGATTTTTAAGCTCATGGAAGCTTCATACTAGCTTTTGGATGACAATCAAGTTCAGAATCAGTATTATCAATCTTTGGACGACAACCAAGTTCAGAATTGGTATTTTTTTTAATCTTTTATTGATCTTTGGATGATAACCAAATTCAAAATCAATTCTATCAGTTTGGTTTGATCAAGTGCAAGACTGATCTCATCAACATTTCATTCGACAACCAAGAATGGGATTCTCAATCTTTTTGAAGTCAAAATCAGAAACTTTCTTTGAATCAATGCGCTGCTCGCACATCAATTCAAAGAGGGGCAAATGTAGCCACCTGAATTTGGTCTGTTGCAAATATGGACCCTATTTTCCGTAAATGTGATCATACCCTTGATTATGTCTAAACAACCCTATTGATCACCAAGTGACAACAAATAGACAAGTGTAGAGGTCACCAAAATACATAAGTGCAGAGGTCACCAAAAATGTCTTAGCACAATGATCACTGAAATTAGTAAACATTGAAAGCACTATCACCGATAGATAGTTTACAGAGTAAACTGAGAGCACAATTCATAGATTAACCCAACAAATAGTTTATAGAGTAAACCCAACACCATAATACAGAGTAATTTGAGCACCACTCTATAGAGAGAATATTTTATTCCTAAGAAAAGTGGATCTGAAATACACGTCAGATAAACACTTAAGTTTTAAATATAGCTTTATGCTTAGCTATTAAACCATTTCTTGATGAACAAGTAAATCATATGCAATTATTTTAATCAGTTTAGCTGATTGTAAACATGCAAACTAGGAGATCAAGATCAAGTTGTAAACCTTTGATAATAGAGTTTTTATTGTAAAGCGTGAAACCTAAATAGGTAAAAATATTTGTATATATAGATATATAATCAATAGAACATGATGATTGTAGCCACAACAGACATCTATGGATCAGAAAAAGAGTTTCATGCACAAGGAAATAAAAAGATGAATCTAGTTAGGAAGAAAAAAATTCAAGGCTACCGAGCAGAACAGAGGTATTAATCAATCACAATTAGGTGATACATTATTTAGAGAACTTAAAGGGTATTTAGTCATTAATTCAAGATTGTAAGTTATTAGGTCAACAAGTATTTTTGACTACTCTCTCACAATTGTAGGAAATAGAAGAATTCCTTTAAGAAGGTGGACTTAACAGTCTTATTGTAAATCTCTTAACCGAGTGCACACTTAACAGTGTTGTTAAAATATCTTAATAGAGTATACTTAACAAGTCTAACATGTTACTCCTAACAGGGTAAGATCATCGAAAGTGATCAAACTTGTAGCCTTAACCGACACCTTCCATTCTGTAGATAGTGAAGCTTTGTGGGTTTCACCCCCACCGTAGTTTTTACCTTCTAACATGGGTTTTCTGCATTACAAATTCTTGTGTCATGTGTAACTAAGTTTCATGAATGTTTCTATGATTGCTTACATGCACTTATATTTATGTTTTGATATTACATGCATAAGGTAGAAAAGCAATATGGTGGGTAATACAAGTAAATATTACTAAAGGTTAAAGTGATAAATTTTTTAAGGGTATTGATTCACCCCTCCCCTCTCAGTACACAACCTTCCATTATTCTAACATTTTCTATAGATTGAATTCTCTTAATACGAATAGTTTCATTGTTTAAAATATAGATTTGTATAGATTTTAAATTTGGATTTGACTATAGATTTTAAAATATATATAGATTTAAATATATACTCACTATAGATTATCATATAGATTTATTTTATTAATGATTTTAATATACTTTCATTGTTTAATAATGATTTTAATATAGATTTTAATCGGATTGCACTATATAGTTTCATTCCTTACTATATAATTTAATACACTTTCAATCTTCAAAATAGGTTTTCATATCGATTAGTTTCATTTCAATAGCTACATTTTACAAGTTTCATTGTTTAAAATATAGATTTTTGTATATTTTAAATATAGATTTCTGTAGTTTCATTTGTTTAATCAAATTGCACTATATAGTTTCATTCCTTACTATATATTTTAATACAGTTTCAATCTTCAAGATAGGTTTTAATATCGAATAGTTTCATTTGAATAGTTTCATTGTTTAAAATATAGATTTCTATAGGTTTTAATATTTCAATAGTTTCATTGTTTAAATAATAGAGTTCTATAGATTTGAGTATAGATTTTAAAATAAATATAGATTTTAATATACTTTCAGTATACGGTTTCATATAGATTTATTTTATAAATGATTTTAATATAGTTTCATTGTTTAATATAGATTTTAATAAAGATTTTAATCAAATTGCACTATATAGTCTTATTTTTTAGTATAGATTTTAATATAATCTCAATCTTCAAGATAGGTTTTAATATTGATTATTTCTTTAGTATACATTTTGATGTACATTTTTTTATCAATAAAAGTCCAAGGCCATAGATTTTATTAAAAAAATTATTTTAAAAGAGTACAAATTTGCCCCATTTACTGTGGGCACTGGTAGGAAATAATGGAGCGAAGAAAACCTCTAGTCTTGCCCAAAACTTTGTAGTCAAGATCATATTATTCGGATAGTTGCATTACAAAACCTGTATTAAATTACAGGTGCACATTTGTACATTTTACTTCCTGCATCCATTGGGAGTAGAGAATTACAAAAAGGTGATCCCAATGGGATTACAATGATCTTACATTACTGATAAGCCAAGATTATAACCCCTCATTCCCAACTAAATGATTAAATTACAGTTGTGCCTGAAGACTTAATCTGTTGTCCCTTGAGTTTTGAGGTCTTCAAAGAGTGACTTTGTGTCTTTCCTTGAAAAAGTCATCCACAAATAAACCACATCTATTCTATTGTTGGAAGCTACAATTGAAACAACTATTATATTATCATTGATGTCAAACCTTAACTAGTAAGATAGTCGCTATCTAGTAAAGTGTCATATCATTTGATTGATGAAGAAGATTTGAAAGAGGAGATAACAAGAAGACCTAGTGAAATGGTTGAGTTATGAGAAAGTAAAATGGGTACTTGATTAGTTGGCATATTGACAAGATAATGTGTTGTTTATCTTTAACACTAAGTGAGATATGGAAGGCTAAAAGCTTAGTGTTGACCTAGAAAAAGAGTAGAAGATTAAGAAACTTAAGTTTAAGCTAAGTGATGCTAGTGTTGAATGAGCACCAATACATGCCAAGTTATATAGTGTCGACCGAGCATCAATATTGACCGATTTATCTAGTGATGATCAGGTGAAAGAACACAGTGATGACTGAGTGTCAGTATTTTATAGTTTATGAAAGAATTGAGATTCCCAGTTGACATAGTTGAATTCTTGGGATATGTAAAGTGTGTAAAAGATAAGGATGAACGACATGGAGCATTTTAATGCATGATTAACCATTTTGATGTATGGATTTGAGAAGGAGTTTTGAGAAGGAGTTTTGAAAGATAGAAGGAGAATGAAATATTGGAAGGATTCATTGGATTTGACCAAACCCTAAGACCTACAGTGATGATTAAGTGGAAAAATATCAAGCTACCTAGTTATAGAGGTATAGGATTGACCTAATTGCAAGTTATGGTAGAAAACAAGTTGATTCAGTTGATTGGCTAATCTAAGCAGAAGGCAGAGAAGGATGAGAACAACAGTAAATAACTACGAAGTGGTGATTTCTTGAAAGATTTCCAAGTATATCAGAGAGATGGAGATGATAAAGAAGGCCATTCAGTTGATCAACATTTGAGCTAAAGTGGATCTATATATGCAAAGTGAGTTGTATGTTTCATATCAAAACTGTTGTTACTGTAGACATAAAAAAATGTCTTAATCCCTCTATTAGTTAAATTATTAATTTAATTAATTCACTTAGCCTTTTAAAATTAAATAAATTTTATTTATTTAATTTTAAGCCTTTTTCCTCTATTATTTAAATAAATATTATTATTTATTTAGAGAAGTCATTTACCCTTTTCTCTTTTAAATTAAATAAATTTTATTTATTTAATTTTGAGCTTTTCCTATATTTATTAAATAAATATTTTTGTTTAATTTTCTAAATTCATTAATCCTTCTCTAGCCAATCATGTGCATTCTCATGGATCAACTCCAAAATTATGAGCTTGTGACACTTGTCAATTGTCTCTTCATTTGGTTTTTAGCTCAAAATTCAACTCCTCTCTCTTTTGCCTCTTAATCCTATCCACTCATTTTTTTTGCCTCTTAATCTCCTTCACTCCCACCAAAACCCTACCTAACCCTCAATCTTAGCCACCCATTTTCAACCACTTAATCCTAGCCCTCCGTTTTCATAAGCAAATCCATAAAAGGAGGCCTCACTCCTCATTTTGAAACTAGTCAGTAAATTGAGCATTTTTGCACACTTGAGCACTTAAGCACATTTGAGCACTTAGCTTAGATCTCACATTTTGCATAATAGTTTAGATTCATTTCCATAGCTTAAGTTAGAATCTTGCATCTTTAGTTTTAGTTTAATTTTCATCTCAATTTAGTTGTTAACTTCTTGCATTTGCATTCTTAGTATAGATTTTGCATTTTACATCACATCATTTGAAAGATTTGGGGCAAGTTTCACATACTTGTGCTCAAAT
>MU227966.1:3225498-3245615 GCA_018584345.1 Thuja plicata | reverse complement strand
AGTCTTGGGTGCACTTGTTTTAGCTCATCGAAGGTTGTAGTGAAAATTTAGTTGTGTTTCAAGTTCTTTACATGCTTTGATTTATTAGTATATCTTGTGTTTGCATGTTTTGACTTGCTGTGCAGCTACAGGGTTTTTCATTGCATACAGTTACTTTCTAACTGTTGTTACTTTCTAACCATTGTATAAGTTAAAATCCTTTAATCAAGGTTGACCTAACAGTCATTTTGTAACTCCTTTAATCAAAGTGACATTCTAATGGAATGATCTTAAGTCCTCTAACCATGCCACTCCTAACAAGGTGATTAAATCCTTTAATAGGGTCACACCTAACAGTGTATTTTGTAACCTTTAATAGGGTTGGCTCCTCATAGAGCTCACTTCAGAAGAGTGAAAAATTGGTAGCATGTTACTGGTGGTTTTTTCCAAATTGAGTTTCCACATTAAATCTTGATGTCATACTTGTGTGAATTTTATTTGATGTGTTTTACTATTAAGATTTTTATATTCTGCAAGTTGATTAATTTATGATAGTGGACTACAAGTTTATGTTACTAATCATATGCTATCGAGACCGAGTAGATTTTGAGTAGATCTAAGTTAGTTGAAGTGTTTAAAAGTTTGATTGGTACATTTGGACTTGAGGATAACTTATTCACCCCCTCTCTCATTTATTTTGAATCATTCTAACAATTGGTATCATAGACCTTGTGGTGCTTGTAAGGAAAAATTGTTAGTAATAACTGAGAGGGGGGTGAATCAGTGACCTCAAATATATTTTAATAATCAACCCTTAAAACTTAGTACCACAATATTTTATCTCTAGTTATCTTCAGTCCTTTAAGATGAATGCATCCAAATACTTTTATCAATTTACTATTGATCAAAATGCTTTGTAAAACCTTCTACTGTATGTTTACCGAAAATAAGTTTGTTAATTTACTGATAGATAGTAAATTATCTAGAGTATACAAATCAATCCAATTAATTTATGTGAAATGCAAAACATTAAAGTAATGACTCATAGACACATTAACACATGGATTTTTAATGTGGAAACCTTGTTAAGGGAAAAACCACTTGGGACCGATAACCCAAAAATTTTCACTCTTCTGAAGTGAGCTTGGTGAAGAGCCAACCTTGTTAAAGGTTAAAAACACACTATTAGGTGTGACCTTGTTAGAGGATTTAAAATTTTAGTCTATCACTTGATATCTGGCATCTCATGCTACCATATTTGATCAAACACTCACTTGGCCTATCAATTGGTATCTGGCATCTCATGTTGTCTTCATGATCAAAGTTTTTGATACTCCATTGGATGTATCTCAATATAGAAAGGATCTTTAAATCCCGCTCGGTTAAGAGACTTTCTGAATCAATGGTTAAACTGAAACAGTATGATTTTTTCACATATACAACTTATACTTGCAGATTTTCAGATCTATTGTAATCTCATAAAATAATTTGATCAGTATATCTTTGTTATACCTTTGCTCCACTTTGATTATGCTCGGTGACACTGTGCTCTCTTTCTTGGTGCACACAATTTTTTTTATCTCTTTCCTTAGCTTGATTGATCAGCACTGAATGAAGTTCCTCTTCTCCAGTTTCTCTTTAGAATCCTCTTTTTCATTCTCTCCCCACACAATTCAAAATTAATTGAGTTGTCTCTTTATAGAAATGATATCATCATTGTTAGGTTCTTGATTTTCTTGATCTTGACATGATCCACAATCTTAGCCAATTATATTTAAAGAAAAAATCCTATTTTATCTCGCTAAGATCTTCTTGCCAACTTGAAAAATCAGCTTTAAATCATTTACATATCTATGGCTTATCTTGTCAATGAAAAAAATGATAACAACCAGTTAAGTCTATATTTATCTCTGCCAGCTAGATATTTTTTCATTTGTGAACTCCAGTTAATTTTGGTTTAACTCTTTGATAGCGTTAGTCAACACTCTAGTTCTCCTCAGGCTTCTCTGTCGGTTTACACTATGTTTCTGGCCATCGGGTATGCTTGATTCTTCTCATTGGTAATGCTCATCAGTTTTCTTTCTCGAGCATCACTGTGACTTGACTGTCGATGATCTCTATCCATTGATTTCCATTGACCATCAGGGTTTGAAGTCACATTGTGAATACTTTTCTTTTATGCATTACAGAAAGCATAATCTTTATCTCTTTGATTCTCTGAAGTCTTTGACACTTTGTATATAACCGAATAGATTATATCAAGTTGACATCAATGACAATACAATTCATTAACTGATTTAATATCTTGCATAGTCCTTCTGCATTTTGGTGATCAACTTAACATCTTCAAACATTCAATCAGTTACATGTCATCAATCTCTCCCTTTGGAATTGATGGCAACATACTACATTATCATACTATACTATTACTAATATAATATGAAATATGTATTTTCATCAAGCTTTCCTAATGTAAAAATTACAAATGTTTGGCTCTTGGTAAGCTCAAATAGCTTAGATTTGTTTCTTGCAGAGTGGTTGTTTTCAATCTTTAACCCCTTCTCTTGATATATGTTTCATCTGATTTCTCTATTTTGATATGTGCTCTGCCTTGGTTGTTCCTCTTCTTGATAATCTCTTTTTCCTTTGACAACCTTATTTATCTTTGTCTAAACTCTCTCCTTTTGTTACTTCTCTTCCTTAGATGGATATTTCATGTGTAATCAATTTATCTCCCTTAGAATATTGATTAACTCTTCTTTCTGACTCTCAGGGACTTCTCTTCATGGATAATGATATAATCTCTTCCTTTATCATATCTCTTTTTGTACTGAGAAAATAGATTTCTCCCTGATGATAATGAGAACATCTCTCCCTTTTCCTTTATGATAATTAGAAGATCATCTCTCCCTTTTTTATGATAATGAGAACATCTCTCCCTTTGACAACAATGCCAAAAAAAAATATTTCTCCTTGATTTATCATATATATCATGTTCCATCCCTTAGCATAATATATTCCTTGAATTTCCCTATTCATCAGCAATACAATGTCTCTGGTTTTTAGTGTAGATTTGTACCTTGCTGTGTACAAATGTATCTATTGTTGTCCATCTTAGTGTTTGCATCAACATGAATGATCTTCAAATTTGGTATAGGTTGATGCAACCTCTTAGTCAGCTTACTGACCGATAGGCAAGGGTTGGACCCCTAGTCTTTGTCTCAAGTACTCAAAAGTATCCTTCGGTAATGGCTTGGTGAATATATTAGCTAACTGTTCCTTTGATTGAAAATATTCAAGTGTCACTTCCTTTGATTGCACCTATTCTCCTAGATAGTGATACTTGATAGAAATATGCTTAGTTTTAGCATGCATGACTGGATTCTTAGAAATGTTTATTGCACTAGTATTATCACAGTAGTTAATTATTGGTTCAAGAATCTTCATGTTCATACCTTCTAGCAATTGTTTGATCCTTGCAATATTTGAGAAATTTGTAGAAGCAGACACATACTATACTTCTGTAGTAGATTGAGAGATGCATCCTTGCTGCTTTCTTATCCATGTGACAATTCTGTCACCCATGAAGAATGATGCTCTAGTTTTTCTCTTTCGATCATCAATATTTCTAGCACAATCAGCATCTGTATACACTTGTAGCTCAAAATTTCCTTCCCTTTTGTACCATAATCCATAGTCCTCGGTGTTCTTCAGATATCTTAGAATCCTCTTGACAGTAGTCATATTTAATTCTTTGGAATTAGTAGAGAATCTTGCAACTATCCCCACTATATGTGCTATATCTAGTCTGGTGTGAACAACATACATCAGTTTACCAATCATTGATCTATATAAGGTTTGGTTTACCTCATTTTTCTTGTCTTCTTTTGTCATCTTTTTTCTAGTATCCATCGGTGTTCCAATTGGTTTGGAATCTTCCATCTTGAATATCTTCAGCACTTCCTTGATGTATTTTAACTGAGTGATGTAAATGTCTGCATCTCGTTGAAGAATCTGTAGACCAAGAAATAATTTGATCTCCCCAAACATAGACATTTCAAATTCATTTCTCATTTCATTAGCAAAGGATTTGCATAAAAATTCATTCCCACCAAAAATGATATTATCAAAAAAAATTTCAGCAAGCAGAATATTACCATCAGTATCTTCTTTTAAGCATAGATTGCTATTTTCACTTGTTCTAACAAACCTTATGCTAATGAGATAGGAGTGAAGTCTTTCATACAAGGCTATAGGTGCTAGTTTCAATCGATACAAGTCTTTGTGTAGTCTACATACCATGTTTCTCTTGTCTGGATTAACAAACCCTTCTGGTTGTTCAATGTATACTTCTTCTTCAAGTATTCCATTTAGGAATGCAGATTTGACATCCATTTGGTATACCTTGAATCCTTTGAATGCAGCATAAGAAAGAAAAATTCTTACTCCTAGTCTAGCAACGGGTGCAAAGGTTTCACCATAATCAATACCTTCTTGTGCATATCCCTTGCATACTAATCTTGCTTTGTTTCTAGTGACTTCTCCATTCTCATTCAACTTGTTTCTAAATATCCATTTGGTACCGATGACATTCTTGTCATCTGGTCTCGGTACTAGTTTCCTTGTATTGTTCTTCTCAATCTGTTCTATTTCTTCATTTATAGCACCGACCCATTCTTCATTCTCAAGTGCATTTTAAACAAATTTAGGCTCAAAATCACAAAGTAAACATCTTGTGTTCAGTGACTTACTTCTTGTTCTTGTTCCAGCCTTCTTGTCTCCTATGATTTGATCTTTTGGATGATTTCTTCTGACATACTTGGCAAGTTTTGGTTCAGCTCTATGTTCATCATTTTGATTATCTTCTTCACCTTGATTTTCATCTCCATTGTTTGAAACATCATTTTGAGGATTATCCTAATTGTTGGTAATTGCAGCTTGATGCTTGGGACTAGCACACTGTTGCTCAGGTAGAGTGTCAGGTTCTGTATAAACAAACCTGTTGTAGTCCTCTGGTTCCTTTTTGCTTTCCTTATCATTCTTTTATGCAAATTCATCTATTTTCACATTTGCACTTTCAATGATTTTGTTATATGACTTGTTAAGACATTTATAAGCCTTTCTTTTGGTTGAGTGCCCTAGGAAGATACCTTCTTCACTTTTTCATTCAAGTTTTCCATTTCTATCATCCTTCAAAATATAACATTGACTACCAATGATTCTGAAGTAACTTACATTGGGTGTATGACCATACCAAAGCTCATAGGGTGTCTTCTTTGTGTCCTTCAATTGTACTCTATTTAATGTGTAGACCGTAGTATTGATAGCTTCCCTCCAAAAATTTTGAGTGATGCTTTTTTCAATCATCAATGTTCTTGCATAGTAAAAAATTGATATGTTTATCGTCTCAGTAATTCCATTTTGTTGTGGTGTCCTTGGTGAAAAAACCCATGTTTTAATTCCATGCTCATTGCAATAGTCAGTGAATTCATCTGATATAAATTTCCCTCCTCTATATGACCTTAAGCATTTCAATTTCTTTTCACTTTGTTTTTCTACCATCAATTTTTACCATTTAAACATCTGAAATGCTTCTGATTTATCTTTTAAAAACATGAGTTTCATAATTCTAGAAAAATCATCAACAAAGAGAATAAAATACCTATCTCCATAGTATCTCTTTGTTCTCATTGGTCTACATAGATCTGTATGGACTAATTCTAGAATTGCAGTAGATGTATGGGTTTTACTCTTGAAACTAGACTTTTTCATCTTACCTTTTTGACAATCCTTGCACATGATATGCTTGGGCTTAGTCATTTTTGGTAAGTCTCTTACATTCCTTTTGTTTCTTATCTTTATCATGTTGTCAAAGTTCACATGACACAATCTTTTGTGCCACAACCATATGTATTCATTTCTAGCCATCAAACAATTGGTGTTAATGTCATCAAGATAGAAAAGGTTACCATTTGTCTGCTCACCGTTACCAATCAACCTTCCTGATTCATTGAAGATTTTTGCCTTCTTATTTTCAAATGCTACTCTGTGACCTGAATTGTTCAACTGAGAAACACTTAGCAAATTGTAATATAGTCCTTTAACCCAGTAAGAATTTTCACATTTAATTAGGTTATTCAACATTATGGTTCCTTTACCTTCAACTAAACAAGGTGTATCATTACCCATTCTTACTGAGCCACCATTATAGTATTCAAATTCTCAAACTTTTGTTTATCACCGGTCATATGGTGAGTGCAGCCACTATCTATGATCTAGACATCATTTTTACTAACATTATATATGAGTGCAATTTCTACATACCTTTCTTCATCTTCATCTAAATCATCCTTCATGGCTATAAATACCATCTCGATGTCTTCTTCTGATTCGGTGTCAGTGTCATCAACTCTTTTCTCAACTAGGTAACATGCTTTCTTTCCTTTGTCCTTGTAGTCTAAGGTATCTCTCTTGTCAGCTTTTTGGTTGCTTCGGTAATCCCTATTATCACCTCTATCAAACTTCTTCTGATAGGATCTGTGATTTCCTCTATCATCTTTTCTTCGGTTTGGACATCTTGCAGCAAAGTGTCCAACCTCTTTACAATTGAAACATACAAGTGGTAATTTACCTTTGTATTTACCTTTGCCTCTCTGTAATCTTCTTTTCATTAGTGCTTCAATCTCATCAAGTCCATGTTCTTCATTATCACTTTCACTATCATTTCTAATAGCATGTCTATGACTTGAATTACTTATTTTTAAAGAAGATTTGAATGCAGATTCCACAAATGGTAAGACACTATTATAAAAATTGTTCATCTCAAATAATATTAGTCTACCAATCAGACTATCTAGAGTAAATGTATTGTTTGCAACTGCTCTCATTTCTTGAATAGCAGAAACTCTAATAGCATATACAGGCAATAAGGTTCTTAAGTTTTACTTACCACTGTCTCCTCTTCAAGTGTACCTCTAACTCCTCGGATAGAATTGACTACTTTTTTTATTCTGTAGCTGTACTGAGTAATATTTTCTCCTTCTTTCATCCTTAGGTCATCAAATCTCTCTCTTAGGCTTTCATCCTTTGCTCTTAGTACATTAGCATCTCCTCCATGTACTAGCTTCAACTTATCCCACATTTGCTTTGCAGAGGTGTAGGTTTTGAGATCTTCAAACTCAGCATTAGAGAGTGATGATGCAAGTTCTATCATCATGAAGTTATGCTCATGCATAAATCTTAATTTCTCAAGAGTATGAGGTCTGTAGACAACACATATTCAGTATCTAAGTATTGAACAATATCATTTCCAATACCTGATAGGTGGAGTCTTATTCTTCTTTTCCATGATGCAAAGTTGTCTTTATTCAACTAGGGCACATCTCGTCTATTCATCTTGTAATCTTTTTCTTGAGCTCTTAAACTCCCTTTCTAAGCACATAAGCTCTAATACCAATTGTTAGTAATAACTAAGAGTGTGGGTGAATTAGTGGCCTAAAAAATATTCCAATAATCAACCCTTAAAACTTAGTACCACAATATTTTATCTCTAGTTATCTTTAGTCCTTTAAGATAGATGCCTCCAAATACTTTTATCAATTTAATACTGACCAGTATGCTTTGTAAAACCTTCTACTGTATGTTTACCAAAAAGAAGTTTGTTAATTTATTGATAGATAGTAAATTATCTAGAGTATACCAATCAATCCAATTAAGTTATGTGAAATGAAAAATACTAAAGTAATGACTCATTGACACATTGACACATGGATTTTTAACGTGAAAACCTTGTTAATAGAAAAACCACTTGGGACCGGTAATCCAAAATTTTCACTCTTCTAAAGTAAGCTCGGTGAAGAAATGACCCTGTTAAAGGTTACAAACACACTGTTAGGTATGACCTTGTTAGAGGATTTAAAATTTGTCTGTCACTTGATATTTGACATCTCATGCTACCATCTTTGATCAAACACTCACTTGGCCTATCAATTGGTATCTGGCATCTCATGCTATCTTCATGATCAAACTTTTTGATACTCCATTGGATGTATCTCAAAATAGACATGATATTTAAATCCTGCTCAGTTAAGAGACTTTCTGAATCAATGGTTAAACTGAAATAGTATGATACGTTCACATATATGACTTATACTTGTAGATTTTCAGATCTATTGTAGTCTCATAAAATAATCTGATCAATATATCTCTGTTATACCTTTGCTCCACTTTGATTTTGCTTAGTGATGTTGTGCTCTATTGATCAGTGTCCACAAAAAACTTTATCTCTTTCCTTAGCTTGATTTATCAACACTGAATGAAGTTTCTCTTCATCAGTTTCTCTTTAGCATCCTCTTTTTCATTCCCTCCCCACACAATTTGAAATGAATTGAGTTGTCTCTTTATAGACATGATATCACCGTTGTTAGGTTCTTGATTTTCTTTATCTTGGCATGATCCACAATATTATCCAATTAGATTTAAAGAAAAAATCCTATGTTATCTCACAGAGATCTTCTTTCCAACTAGACAAATCAGCTTTAAATCATTTACTTATCTCTGGCTTATCTTGTCGATGAAAACAATGATAACAACCAGTTAAGTCTATATTTAGATTTTCCAGCTAGATATTTTTTCATTTGTGAACTCCAGTTAATTTCAGTTTAACTCTTTGATAGCGTCGGTAAACATTCCAGTTCTCCTCGGGCTTCTCTGTCAGTTTACACTATGTATCTGGCCATCAGGTATGCTTGACTCTTCTCATCGATAATGCTCATCGGTTTTCTTGCTCGGGCTTCATTGTGAATTGACTGTCGGTGATCTCTATCCATTGGGTTCCACTAACCATTGATGTTTGAAGTCATTTTGTGAATACTTGTCTTTTATGCATTACAGAAAGAATAATCTTTATCTCTCTATTTCTCTAAAGTCTTTGACACTTTGTATATAACTGAATAGATTATATCAAGTTCACATCAATAAAAATACAATTCATTAACTGATTTAATTTCTTGCATAGTCCTTCTGCATTTTGGTGATCAGCTTAACATCTTCAAACATTCAATCAGTTACATGTCATCAAAATTTTGAAGTTACTTGAAGCTAAAGATCAAGATGTACAAAAAGGAGGTACCAAGGCTGAACAAGGAGAACTTCCCTACATGGAAAATCTTGACGAAGCTACACCTAGTCTGAACTGGAGATGCAACAAAATACTATGTGGAAAATGATTACATAATAGTTCCTACACCTTTGATAGCTCAAAAAAATGAAGGAAAAGAAAGAACACAATCAAGAAATGTTGGAGATTCCATCAGCCCTAAGTTATCCTAAATTTGAAGACATAAAAGACTATACTACTACAAAGTAAATGTGGGACACACTGACAGCTATCTATGGTGGAGACACAAATGTACTAAGAGCCAAATATGAAAGCTTAAGAGGTAATTTTTATGAAATGAGAATGTTAGAAGGTGAGACTATTGTTCAATATTGTGACAGAGTTAAAGAGGTTGTGAATTCTATTAGAGGAGATAATGTAACTATTGATGATGATATTGTTATTAGAAAGGTATTGAGAACCCTACTTCCTATTTATGCTATTAGATTTTCTATAATACAAGAACTGAGATGTACTCCTAGTAACAACTTAACTCTGGAAGGTCTAGTTGGTAGAATTACTACTTTTGAATTGTCAATTTTGATAATTTCACCCCTCACAATGTTGATTCTACATTCAAATCATAATGAATTATTCATAAGTTTAAGAAAGAAAAAGAAAGATGTTTGAATAGTGATAGTGACACTTCTGATGATGATCTTGATGAGATTGAGGCATTAATGGCTAGAAGACTACCTAGAGGAAAAGGAAAATTCAAAGGTAAACTTCTTGTAACATGTTTTTCATTTAACAAAGTTGGCCATAGTGCAACAAGATACCCTGACAAGAACGACAAGGATGAAAGAAGAGAAATCAAGTACAAAGACAAAAGGGATGACAAAGACTATAGAAGGTACAAGGACTACAAGGAAAAAGGTAAGAAATCATGTTATATTGTTGAAGAAGAAACTGATAGAAAATTTGATAAATCTGATGACCATGATATAGAGGTTGTTTATGTTGCTATGAAAGATGATTATGATGAAGATGAGAAACCTACACTTATTTCATATGTGAGTAAAGGTGATATATGGATAATTGGTAGTGGTTTCTCACATCATATGACTGGTGATAAAAGTAATATTGAAACCTTAAATCATTGCAAAGGTGGTAGTGTTAAATTTGGTAATGACGCACCATGTCTTGTGAAAGGAAAAAGATCAATAAGATTGACTGATAAGATCAGATGTGAAAGTTCTTATTGGGTTGGACTTAACTATAACTTGTTGAGTGTTGCACAATCGAAATTTTTTGGATACAAAGTTGAATTCCATCACAAAAATTATAAAATATTTGATGCTACTGGTGAACTAATTGGAAGTGGAGAACAAACAAGCGGTAATTTATTCTATCTATATCTATCTGATGAGACATGATTGTTTGCACAATATGATGATGTATGGTTATGAAATAAGAGGTTGTGTCATGTGAACTTTGATAATTTGGTAAACATTAGTAAGATGAAAAGAGTAAGAGGGTTACCAAGATTGAAGAAACTTGATAATGTGATGTGTAAGCAATGTCAATTGGGAAAAATGACAAAGTCTAGTTTCAAGAGAGAAATGTATACTTCTGATGATATTTTAGAATTGGTTCATACTAACCTTTGTGGAGCTATTGCATTGATAAGCTACTGGGGTGATAAATATTTCTTTCTTTTTATTGATTATTACTCTAGAATGATGACTATGATGTTTCTCAAAGAGAAATCTAATGCCTTTCATTTGTTTAAGTGGTATTTGGCAAAGGTTGAAAAAGATAAAGTTAAGAGCTTGAGATGTCTAAGATTTGATAGAGGAGGAGATTTTATATCTAATGAGCTCAAAATATTCAGCAATGATGGAGGAATCAAAAGACAAATGTCTTCTCTAAGGACTCCCCTACATAATGGTATAGCTAAAATAAGGAATATATCAATCATGGATTTTCATAGAACACTAATTATAGAGAAAAATGTTGCACAAAAATACTAGAGAGAAGCTATAAGTACAATAGTCTATACCTTGAACCGAGTACAAGTCAAGAAAGGTACAAATGCTACACCTGATGAGTTATGGTATGGTTATGCACCTAATGTAAAATACTTTAAATTTTTTGGAAGTAAATGTTATATACTTAATGACAATAGGAATGGAAAACTTGATGCTAAAAGTGATGAAGGCATATTCCTAGGTTATTTCACTAAGAGAAAAGCATATAAGTGTTTGAATTCTAACACTATGAAAGGTGTGGAAAGTGTAAATGTTAGAATTGATGAATATGCATAAAACAATGAAGTTGAATGAAAGAAAGAACCTCAAGATTATAGATATTTTGTATACATGAATGAAGGAGAGACCAAAAATTTACCTGAACCAGAGAATGATGTTGTTGAGCAACAACAAGAATCTATCGAGTTACAACAAGAAGTTGTCGAGCATCAGGAGGTAACTACCAAGCAATCAGAAGAGGAAGAAGATACACAAGATGAACCTGAAGTGAATTTGAAAGATGAATCTGAAGAACAACAATAAGAAGAAAGGATACCAGAGCCTACATTATCAAAATATGTGAGGAGACATCATAAACCAGATCAAATCATTGGAGAAAAGGATTCAGAAGTCATGAAAAGAAGCAAGTTGAAAAATCAGACATGTTTATTATGTGAATTTTAGCCCAAATCAGTGAAAGATGCTTTGGATAATGAAGATTGGATTCAATCCATGAATGAAGAAATTGATCAAATAGAGAAGAACAAAACCTGGACATTAGTACCTAGACCAAAGGACAAGAATGTTATTGGAACCAAGTGGGTATTTAGAAATAAGCTGAATGAGCATGGAGAAGTCACAAGAAATAAGGCTAGATTGGTATGCAAAGGATATTATCAAGAAGAAGACATTGACTATGGAGAGACATTTCCCCAGTTGCCATATTGGAAGGAGTTAGAACTCTACTTCGATATTCAGCTTACAAAGGATTCAAAGTATATTAGATGGATGTTAAATCAACATTTCTGAATGGAATACTGGAAGAAGAAGTATACATTGAACAAGATGAAGGATTTGTTGATTTGAGAAAGAAGAATATGGTTTGTAAGCTACACAAAGAGTTGTATGGATTAAAAAAAAACCCTAGAGCATGGTATGAAAGATTACATCATTACTTGGTCAAAATTGGTTTTACACAGACAAATGACAACAATAATCAATACTTAAAAACCAAAAAAGGTAAAGGGATATTTTTAGTTGAAATATTTGTT
Organism: Thuja plicata; assembly: GCA_018584345.1. Classification (NCBI taxonomy): domain Eukaryota; kingdom Viridiplantae; phylum Streptophyta; class Pinopsida; order Cupressales; family Cupressaceae; genus Thuja; species Thuja plicata. The sequence goes on along the minus strand of MU227966.1, from coordinate 3,233,238 downwards.
GATGATATCATATTTGGAGGTCAAGATGCTTTATGCCAAACATTTTCAAATGAAATGCAAATTGAAATTCATATGTCTATGCTTGGAGAGATCAATTTATTTGGTTGTTTGCAAGTTTATCAGATGAAGCAAGGTATCTACATTACTCAATCTAAATATATCAAGGAGATATTGAAAACCTTTGGCATAGAAGACTCAAGACCAGTAAGTACACCCATTGTTGAAGTAGCTCCTGGAAATGAGAAACCTCAAGAGAAACCTTATCTTCTTGAACATGAATCTAGAGCATTACATTATTATAAATACATGCTTCAGCAAATAAAGATACATTAATATCAATAACACTATTTGAGAAAATAGATGAATTTATTTATTTTCAAATTGTAAATAAAATTTCCATTCTGAAAGTGTGCCAAATTTGCAGGATAGGAAATGGAAGAGTTCGGTGATCACCAAAAATAATGAGAGGCCAAGTAAACACAAAAGGGAAGAATGAATAAAAAACTATGAATCTAGACCCAATAGTTTTATACCCTCCGATAGAACCAGATAAGGTGGAGAAAAGATTCAGACTGGTGAAAGAAAGGGCCATGGGGATCTAGTATACCTAGATAGTGAAGTCGAGAACCTAAAGGTAACCCTTGAAACAAAAGGCACCAATTAAAATGTGAAATTTTAGGTTTTGTAATAGTAGACCAAATAGTAATGAAACTCAATATCCAAGTATAATGAGAAGATTGGAAATGCCATCTCTGATTCAAAACCTCCACCATAGGCAAGAGGCAAGAAAGCCAACTGTAGCCTTGTCAAGGTTGATATCTTTCAAAATTTGTGTCTGGGTACCATCGCTAGTCATTCCACCATGGAGTGTGACTAGTGATGCTAATCTTGTGAAAAATTTTTGGTGGCAAAAGAGAAACCAAAAGTCTCTCTGTCTTGGTGGGAAAGACTAAAATATTGACGAGAATCCTCACATTTGTGAATGGACATTGTCTCTCAATAGAAGAGGTTTTGAGGAGTGCGCAAGCCATGATGATTGAGATACAGAGCATGGAGAACTAGAATTTTGGGAGACCTTGCATCCAAATTAAAGGCAACCACTAGAGATTCAGAAAGTTAAAATAGAGGTCATCACTAAAAATAGATCCATGCCATCATAACCAGGACCTAGTATCCTCCCATGCATGCTAAATGATTTTGGCCACAAAGGAACCTTGAATTTGTAGAGGGTCTATCATAAGAAGAAAATTTTGAAATCTCAAATCTTTCCATGTTGGAAGTTGCAAAGGAAAGCTAGAAGAAATGCAATGGAACAATAAAATATTTCAAGCCTCCTCACCAAAAATATTGAAAACTATGCACTTAACACAGAGAAATTGACCTCCTTGTATGTGGGTGGAAATGAGGTCAACTTCACCAAAGTGTCGAGGGAGGAAAAAATACTCCCAAGCCACACAATGAAAGCCATAATGTTGGGTATCCAAGGCCCATAGAAAATATATGAGAAGGTGCTCCAATATGGCATAAGTTTCTTTTGAGGGAGATCAACAAGAAGAGTAATATACATGTGTATCATCCAAAATCTTGGAGCAAACTTGAAATTTTCCTACGAGAGAGAGAGAGAGAGGTTTGGTAATCCAATATGCCATCTTGGTCTCAATATTTGCATGATATCTTCTAAATGTTGGAAGGATTTTTTGGATCTGACCAAACCCTAAGATCTATGGTGATGATTAAGTGGAAAAAGATTGAGCTACCTAGTTAGAGAGGTATAATATTGACCTAATTGTAGGTTATGGTAGAAGATTTGATTCAATTGATTGGCTAATCTAAGCAGAAGGTTGAGAAGGCTGAGAAGAGTAGTAAAGAACTATGAAGTAGTGACTTCTTGATAGATTTCCAAGCAGATCATAGAGATGGATATGATAATGAAGGTCATTTAGTTGATCAACATTTGAGCTAAGGTGGATTTGTATTTGCAAAGTGAGTTGTATGTTTCAGATCAAAACTATTGTTACTTTCTAACCATTGTATTAGTTAAAATCCTTTAATCAAGGTTGAGCTAACAATCATTTTGTAAATCCTTTAATCAAGGTGACATTCTAATGGAATTATCTTAAGTCCTCTAACTAGGCCACTCCTAACAAGGTGATTAAATCCTTTAACAGGGTCACACCTAACAATGTGTTTTGTAACCTTTAACAGGTTGAATCCTCATAGAGCTCACTTTAGAAGAGTGAAAAATTGGTGGCATATTACTTGTGGTTTTTCCCAAATTGGGTTTCCACGTTAAATCCTAGTGTCATACTTGTGTGAATGTTATTTGATGTGTTTTAGTGTTAAGATTTTTATATTCTGCAATTTGATTACTTTAGGACAGTGGACTGCAAGTTTATGTTACTAATCAAATTCTATAGAGACAGTGGATTGTTGAGTAGATCTAAGTTGGTTGAAGTGTTTAAAAGTTAAATTGGTACATTTGGACCTGAGGATAATTGATTCACCCCCCTCTCAGTTATTCTAAGTCATTCTAACATGTGTACATTGTACTTCATGCATCCATTGGGAGTAGAGAATTACAAAAAGGTGATCCCCAATGGGAGTACAATGATATTAAAATGATATTACATTATAGATAAGTTGAGATTATAAACCCTCATTCTCAACTACATGATTAAATTATAGTTGTGCCTAAAGACTTAATTTGTTGTCCCTTAAGTTGTGAGGTCTTCAAAGAGCGACTTTGTGCCTTTCCTTGAAAAATTTATCCACAAACAAACCAAATCTATTCTACTTCTTTCATGATCGTAGGCCATAAAATCATGGAATCATGGATTAATTAAATCACAAATATTTTTTGATAATATGTCCACATGAAATCATTCTTCTATCTATATCTGCTAATCATTCTATTATCCATAACTTTGAACTATTCAATTTTTCACCCAAGAAGATCTAAGCTTTTGTGTCGCCCAATCATTCATGGTTAATTATGTTAGGAATAGAGATCTTGATTAGAGAGAATTAAATATTCTTTATTGTTGTTCTTCACAAGATATTTTCTTGAGTATATATATATATATATATATTGTAATTGTAGAGATATATATCTCATATGTTGTTATGTAATGATATGCACACTGTGATTGATATATTACTACAACACATATGTTTGTATATACATAATATAATAGTCATGATAATGTAGAGACATGACCGTACATGGCATGATCCATGTAGGGTCATGTATTACATGGCCTTTTGTAACTATTGTTTTATAACATAAGTCATGTTTATATATTACACACTAATTCACACACACACACACACACACATATATAACTGTAACACCATTGTGTTACGTATAACTATCATATGATAGTTATCGTAACACACACACACACACACACACACACATATATATATATATATATTTAATGTAATTGACTAAAGTTGATTCATTCTAACATATCAAATCTGATCAATATAACTCATTTGAATATATATATATATATATATATATATATATATATATATATATGCATTAATCATATGTATATATATTGAAAATTTAATAAGATCGAAGCTATAATTTAACACTCCCTCTTAGAAAGAGAGGATTGATCAGATGCATGATGTGAGTGTTATCAAAATCCCTGACTTAATTCAGAACTGGATTTTGTACTAACAATTAGTCACTTCATATCAGGGTAACCGACATAGTCTGGAACATAAGTTTAATGTACTCAAAACTGATAGAATAATTTATCACAATCCTTAACTTAATTTAGAAATGGATACAATGATAAGTGTGTCAAGATATCCAGCACATTCTGGATCAAAACTTGAGACACACATTATCATAATCCTTGACTTAATTTGGAACTAGATTAATGATAACTTAAATGAGTCAAAGTATTGTAGGTCGTCACCTTACAATAGTGACCACACACAAGAAACATTGTCATTTTTCAAAAACACAATATTGCAATATTTAAATTTATTTATTTTATTCATGAATACAACAATTTAGATAATAGTGAGATTTAATCTTAAAAATTTGATCAGAACTTAATCATACCAAGTTTCTTTATTAAGTACTCAATTTTCAACTTTGCAAGAGGCTTGGTAAAGATGTCAGTATTTTGTTCTTCAGTACTAATGTAGACCAATTTGATAATATATATGTATACCTGTAAGACCCAAAAAAGGCATGAAAGCATATCTAGGTAACCACAAAACCCTAAAAGACATGCAAACCCATCTAATCTAACATTACAGCCGTTGAAATAGGAATTCACAAATGTAATGCAAGAAAAACACAAGAACTCCCTTCAAATGATGCTCAAATATCCTCCTTTCTTCTCCATAAAGGTGGATTATGTTTGTCTTTGAAAATAACAAAATTGCACAAAGAACTTGAAAGCACAAGTTGATAAGTGAGAATACTAGGAGATAGTGGTTCTTCTCGAAAGAGAGGAAAGCATCTCAATTTATAGAAAATGAGAAGCAATTAGGTGAATTAGGATGCATAAATGCACAATGGAGGGAAAATAAGGTAGGATTCTTGGAAGCACGATTAAGGGAAAATGAATGAAGGGATATTGAAGAAGCACCTTAATAGGGATGTGAATCCTCAATTAAGGGATATGACAATTAGGTGAGATTAGGAGTCATTAAATCAATTAATAACTCAATATTCCTCACAAAATCAATAATTAGTATTTATGAAATTATAAAATCCCATAAATTAGAATTAGCCAATTAATTAATTAATTGTTGAGACTTAGGAAAAAGGGAATAAATAAAGTCAATTTATTTATTCAATTAGGACATAGTGATTATTTATAGGTTATTCATCCCAAGAGGATAAATTAGCGAATTATTGATCAAATTGAAGGCATTAATGCACAATTGGTTTGATTTTGATAATACTGATAAGGATTAGGATCAATTTTGATGATTCTGGAATAGTTTAGGAAATCACGAGGCATCGATGAACTTTGACAATGCACTGGCGATAATGATTGGAAATGATATTATGGCATTAATGAACTTGGATGATGCCAGAGGATAAATAAAGATAAGGAGACATTGATGAACTTGGACAATGCTCCTGAAATGTGAAAATGATAGTGAGACATTGATGAACTTTAACAATGCTCTTGAAATGATGATTGATAATGATAAGGCATTGATGAGCTTGGACAATGCTAGAGGATTGATTAAAAGAGATTGTTAAGACATTGATATGAATTTGGAATCAAATGAGTTTGGAATGATCTTGGATTGATTTAGGAAGATGATCAATTTGGCCAAAATGAGAGAAATGTTAGTAATTGATGACATGGAAGAATGACACAATATTAGTGAATGATAAAGATCAAACACAATATAGAAGATATGTTAAAAGGGGGCACACACATTGAACCATTTTTAGGTGTCTATATTTTGCCCCTCTTTGATACAATGCGATTATGAGCGTTGTGTCAAAGAAAAAATTAAGAATCATGTCCCAGTGGATCGAAAGGATGGAGGTAGGATGCCCCCTCAAAAAATTGGGCAGAAATTGACACGAGGACAATTTTTCAAAAAGAAAGATGATTGCTAGGACTGATGGAATAAATATTAGGTAGAAAGTAGAAATTAGATGAAGAAATGTTAGTAAGAAAGAGCTTTGGCTTTCATAAGTGCAATTATGTCAAAAGAGCTTATTTTGATATTGCAAAACTAGATGCAGCGCATCGTGGCACAAAATGCCAAAGTGAGAAAGTCATCCTTTTGCGTAAACAAACACGATGTAGACAAAGGATGATATTTTCCATCTTGAAGCATATAGAAAACATGCACCTAAATTTCATGAAATCATCAAACAGGCAAAAGATAAAGAAAAAAACTAGGTCATGAACCATCCCGACCACTCTCATAAGTTCAGATAATATCATCGAGTAGCATAGGAACATGATCAAAAAATAAAATTAATAAAATATAAAATACTCACGAAAACAATGTGAGCCAACAACCATTCTGATCTTTTGTTACTTGCATTAAATGTTCTGTGATTGATAGCTTAGATTGGAAATTGAGTAATTGGACAATTGATTGATACATTGGACAAATTGATTGATAGAGAGATAGAAAAGATCAAAAGACTGAACAAGTCCAACCAGCTTGAATGTTGAGTCACAGTGAGTCAGATCACGTTTGTGAGAATATGATTTTGTTTTAAGCACAGAATGATGAATTTGTGACTGATGTCTTGCAAACATGATGAACATTACACAAAAGAAAGTCTAGTATGTACAAATTTATTACGAATTTTGAAGAGATTTTTGGTAATTTTTTAGGATTTTTGAGATATTTTGAATTTTTTGTGGTGATCTTTTTTTAGGACTTTTTATGATTCTTAGGCTTTTTTCAACATCACATTCAATTTTTAGGGTTTTTTTTAGGATCATATTTGATTTTTAGGAACAAAAAAAAATCAGGACATTATTTGTTTTTTTAGATTTTTGAGCTTCTTATTTGGATTTTTAGGGTTTTTTCAAGTCATTAAGATATTTACAAGTTGTTATCTCCAATCTAATAGTCAAGGAACCTCATGGATAAACCATGTTCAAGTTATTTCTCCCAGTTTGAATTCAAATTCAAAGACGCTCAGTGCCAGGAATCTACCCCCAGATAGAAGAGAGACTATATACAGAGGCCAAAGAGACAGACAAACTAGGTATACCAAGGGTAAAATAGAGGAGATAAACTAGTTACAGGTCATAGAGGAGCACCAGGGTCAATTCAAAGTGAAATATGTGATCAGGAAAGTGTTGGAGATTTGATTCTGAGCAGTTGATTGATTGTATGTTTGTCATTGATGACAACATATAATACACAGTAGTAATTCTGTATGTACTTATCATAATGATGATGTGAAGACTTGCATGGATAGATACATTTTTTTGACATGTTTATTATGTTATGTTCATACACACAGATGCAGATATGATGTTTCAGTAAAGTTATGCAATTCTATTATTGGCAGTTAAAGTTATGGAGGTGTAACAGTTTAGGGCCGACATATATAACATGTTTCTTGAGTTGCACCTATCTTCAGGATATGCATGTGTATGTTCATGGTTATTTATGAGTTAAATATCTTTGGTTAAAAATGCCTATCATATTACATCAAGATCATGTTGTTTGAGTTGATTTGGTGAAGCTGACTCAGTGAAGCGTCACGTCTATTCAGTTTGACTTGTGCAGACTTAATATTATTTGTGTGCTTAGTTAAGCCAACTAAGGTGTTTTTGAAGTGTTTCTAAGAGCTGACATGACCTTCTAATTTGGAGAAGATACTTATGGTATTTTTTTTGTGAAGGCTAAGTGGGAATGATACGAAAAGAGAAGAAAGATGTACAAAGCAGATTATCAAAGTTAGTTCATTCATCAAGAGTCTATGTGAAGAAGAAGTGAAAGATTGTAATATGATGGAACTGATCAAGATAGTAGGTCTACTCTTTAGTTCATCATTAGATATAATGCATATCTATTATTCAGAAGGTTGTAGCCTTCACCATCAAGCAGTGAGCTTTTGGACAGTGAGTCCACCACCCCTAACCGGGTTATTTGTAAAAGACTCCTAACAGGGTCCGACCCTTAACCAGGTCACTATAATTATTGCATTGTAATGTACAACTCCTAACAGGGTTGAAATATCTTCTAACAGGGATTACTACAAACAAGTAT
>MU227966.1:3188922-3202759 GCA_018584345.1 Thuja plicata | reverse complement strand
AAAATGAATTAATTTATTAAAAATGCATATGACATCATCAAATCCAGTTAACTGATTTATCAAAATGGAAACAATCCAGTTCCACTCAGTTAACTGATTCTCCACTGTTTATCATTTTGGAAATATTTCAATTAACTGTGAACTGATTTTGGAAGTTTCTAAAATAACTGATCAGTCAGTTCAGTCAACTGACTCTTCTGACCAATTGAATCACTTGCACATGGATTGTGCTTCTTCAATCGAATCTGAGCCACTCTTTTTCTTCGATCTCAATCGTCGATTCAAGAGAGATTTCTATAAAAGAGAAACTATTTTCCTTCACAAAGGATCCTAATTTTTGCTTAATGTTATTATGCTGCATTTTTGTTCTTAGCTTTCTTGCATTTATAGCATTTATTTAATCTTGTTGTTTACTTTCAATTCAAGCAAATCAATCTAATTTAGAGCACACTTTGATTTGGTGTTATTAAAATGAATATCTCACATTTCATTTAGTGCTTCTAAAACTGAATCTTAAGTAGCTTGGATTGACAACAAAGTTGCATAATCATTTAGATTAATCAATAGTTTACTTTTAGCATATAGATTTAAATCCTTCGTTTAGGTCTTTGGTGTAGTCACTAAGCTTGCAATGACCTGAGAGCAAGCTCATACTCCTACCTTCTAGAAGGAAACAGGTCAACTCTTCCAGACATGCAGGGTGAATGAATCGATATTCATTCCTTTATGTAGCTGAAGAATAATGACCATGTTGAAGTGTTCTGCTAAATTAGAGGCCAACATTTAGCACGTACACCATCAGTGCATTAAATTCCCATATTATGGTACTGAGATCACCATCTGCGTAGATCCCAAGCCCTTCGCATACTACAATGTGTTGGAGACCTCCTTCCCACATTCCAATCACTATCCCAGGATCGACATTGGCACCTTAGTCGCCAGTTCATCTCAAACCCATTCAGACCTAGAAACAATCCTCTTCACCACCCTTTCCATGGTCAAGATCAACAACAAAGGTTGTGGTGAGTACATTTTATCTGATGCCTTTGTAGTAGGAGCATTACCAGTTGATCCACACACTCAAGGTTTCCAACCTAATCCAAGCAAGATAGAAACAAAGACAACCAAGCCATTATAGTTTGGTCCAACTACCTTTATCTCAAGTGGTACTTTGGGTGGCCAGGAAATGACACCAAACATCAACCAATGGCTCTATAAGGATCCACCACCCAAGGACACAAATTGCCTCAATTATTTTAAAGGTAAGTAACCTACAACTCACAAGTTGGTGAAAAAAAAATGGAACTACCAAGGAGGAGGCCTTGGTTATGAAGAACAAGGAATGAGAGATCCTATTATACTTGCTCGACTAGAAAAGCACCTAGGCCTTGGTATGGGCTCTAACACGAATGAGGGCACCAACAAGAACATATATGCCTCTTATTCTTCCCTGGGTGAAGTCACTGACATCGAAGATATCCTAGAAGAGAAAGTTGTGAGAGCCTGTGATAATGTCTTTGACGATGAAACCTTCCTAGGCAATTTTGTCCTACACCAACTTTCCATTCTCTTCATTGACCTTCCCCTTCGCTACCCTAAACTCATAGACTGGGACCAACCAAGCGTCGTACATGTAGATGAGTTCCAAAGTAAGAAAGTGCTCCTAAGTTTTATTGGAGAAATTGAATAGAGAAATGACTGGGGGCAAGACTCAGCATATGTTTACAAAATGGATCCAAAGGCATACTTTGGGGAAGAGGAGAACTTCAGCCGCAAAAACAAAGAAGAAAACAAAAATAAAAAAGAGAAAAATCAATATCCTAGTGAAAACCCCTTTGGGGCGCTATCTGATCATAAAATAGTAAAAACAAAGGCCGTATCTGCTGGTGAAAACCTCTATAAGGCACTAGAGGATGAAGATTCTCCTCTTCCTCTAATCCATGATTAGAGGCACGAACAGTCATCAATCCTCATTAAAGAATCAAAACCTATCAATTTGGGTACCGAGGAATATCCACGCATCACTTACATTTTTGCCTCATTGACAGAAGAAGAAACAAATCTCGTTGCTCTCTTATGAGAATCAGTAGACAAATTTGCATGGTCTTACTCCCATATGCCAGGATTAGACCCCAACTTGGTGGTTCACCGTCTAGCCGTAGACCCAAACATCAGACCTATCAAGAAAAAGCTCTGAAAGATGGACCCTAAAGTGGTACTACTTGTCAAAGTAGAGCTAGAAAAGTTACTCCACGCCAAGATCATCCGTGCCATTGACTACTCTAACTGGATTTCTAACATGGTGCCAATGTCTAAACCTGATAAATCAATCAGGATATGTACATACTTCCGCAATCTCATCAAGGCATGTCCCATGGTTGATTTCTCATTGCCAAAAATAGACATGATTGTGGACCTTACAACAGGACATGAGATATTGTCACTCATGGATGGCTTTTCCAGATATAATCAGATCCATATTACAGAAGAAGACCAACACAAAATAGCATTCACTCCCCCCTAGGGCACCTTGTGCTATAATATGATGCCTTTTGGCTTAAAGAATGCTGGGGCAACCTATCAAAGGGCCATGACTTTCATTTTTCATGACATGATTCACAAGATCCTTGAAGACTATGTGGATGATATCTTGGAAAAATCAGTTAAAAGGGAAAATAACGTAGATGTTCTAGAATGCATCTTTGATAGGATTGGTCACTACTACCTCATGCTCAACCCTAAGAAATTTGTCTTTGGGGTCACATCGGGAAAACTACTTGGGTTCATTGTATCTAGACGAGGCATTGAAATAGATCCAAAGTAAGTACAAGCTATCATAGAGATGCCTCCACCAAAAACACTCCAACAACTGCGTAGCCTCCAAGGAAAGATAAAATCTATGTGCCATTTTATCTCTTAGTTAGCAGACAAGTGCCAAACATTCACTCATCTCCTACGAAAAGATAACACTTTCAAATGGGATCCTCAATGTCAGAAGAGTTTTGATAAGATCAAGGAATATGTGGCTAATCCACCCATCTTGGTACAACCTGTACCTAGTCGACCACTCATCCTATATATTTCTACTACTACAACAACATTGGGGGCACTCCTTGCTCAATTGAATGATGAAGGTAAAGAAAGAGCCATTTATTACATCAGTCAGACCTTAGTAGGTTATGAGCTCAATTATTTTCCTATAGAAAAATCATGTCTGGTAGTGGTCTTTGCCACTCAAAAAATTCACCACTACATGCTTAGTCATACAACCAAGCTCATTTCAAAAGTGGATCCTCTCAAGTACCTACTATCCAAGACTACACTCGCAGGATGAATGGCAAAATGGGTCATGCTACTAAGTGAATTTGATATTCAATATGTGGATAGAAAAGCCATTAAAGGGCATGTCATCGTAGATCAACTAGCTAAAGCACCATTAGTGGACGCATATCCTTTGGTCACTAAATTTATAGATGAGCATTTGTGCATGATAGAAGAGAAACCTACTTCGCAACTCTACTTTGATGGGTCCTACATAGCTCATGGCACAGGGGCAGGAATACTTTTTGTCACACCTCAATGAGACTACATCCCTATGTCATTCAAATTGGGATTTTTTTGCACAAACAACATTGCAGAATATGAGGCACTAATTGAAGGACTCCGCATGGCTATAGAATGGAACATCACAGATTTACACGTCTTTGGTGATTACCAACTCATCATCAAACAAGTCCTAGATGAGTATCAAACCAAGGATGAAAAATTATTGCCATACAAGAAAATGGTTGACAAAATGAAAGAGAATTTCCTCCACTTGCAAATAACACAAGTACCACGCTTGCAGAATAAGGCTACTAATGCAATGGCCACAATTGGATCCCTCTTAGATATTCCTCATGAGTCTATGCATTACAAATTCTTAGTATAGCAACTTCATGCTCCCACTTATGAGAATGATGAATCAAATTGCATATGTGTCATGGTTGGTCCCTAGTCTTTGTGGCACCATGATATCCAAGCTTACCTACAAAATGGTATCATATCCCTCATCTCACCGCAACCCAATGCCAAAAATTTATTCACAGAGCTTCTTGTTACACCCTCATAGCCAACACCCTTTATCATCAAGGTTATCACAATGTTCTCTCTAGGTGTTTAGATGAAAATGAAGCCACCCAGGATTTACAAGAGGTACATGCTGGGATCTGCAGTGCCCACACAAGTGGCATGGTCCTAGACAAGAAAATTTTACATACAGGGTACTATTGGCCTACAGTGGAACATGATGCTTGTGAGTTCGTCAAAAAGTGTCTACCTTGCCAACAACATGCTAATTTGATCCATGCTCCTACACATGACTACAGACCTATTGCACCTCCATGGCCTTTCTCTTGTTGGGGTTTTGACCTTATTGGCAAGATTACTCCCCTCTCTTTTGAAGGCCAAAAATACATAATCATAGTGACAGAGTACTTTATGAAGTGGGTAGAAGTAATTCCTCTCACTCTCACTACAGGTGTCCAGATATCCAAATTCATCCTCTACCACACCGTCTTCCGCTTTCGCATACCCTCCACCATCTTCATGAATCATGAAACACCATTTGAAAACCAACACATCAATGACCTGTGTGCTCACCTCCATATCCATCACCATTTCTCCAGGCCATATTTTCCTCAAGGTAATGGCCAAGCTGAGGCAGCTAATAAGACCCTCCTCAAAATCCTCAAGAAAGTTTTCAATGATACTAGTCGTGACTGGCATCTCCAAATCAATCCCTCCCTCTGGGCATATCGCACTTCCTACAATACTCCTACTGGCACTTCTCCATGCTCCCTAGTCTACGGTGCAGAAGAAGTCTTACCAATAGAGGTTGAACTACCATCCCTTTGAGTATCACTAAGAGGCCTGATTGATGATGAAGATTTCCGAGTAGCAAGACTCACACAACTTGATCTACTAGATGAAAAGTGCCAGTGAGCCTATGATCGCCTGATTGTCTATCAAAATAGACTCAAGTGAAACTACAAAAAGAAAGTCCACCCACGCTAGTTTCAGGTAGGGGACCTTGAGCTAAAGGAAAATTAGAAAGTGGGTACTGATCATGAAAAGAAAGGTAAGTTTGAGGTCACCTGGCAAGGCCCTTATGTTGTCACTGCATGCTTTGGTTCCGGGGCATATCAACTCTCCACTCCTGAAGGAGAACCATTGAATGATCCTATCAACATCATTCATCTTAGGTGCTTCTATGCCTGACGACTGGTTTTTCATTCCAGTTATATGAGAAAATCCATAAAAAACATAAAAAGTGCTGAAAAAAGTACAAAAACAATGTAAAATAGTCCTAAAAAAATCTCAAAAAGTAGAAAACTGAAGCTAAAAAAATGGTTGTCCCAGTGAAAACCTGGCAAACAGGCACTTGGAAAACATCAAAAACATCAAAAGATCAAAGAAATTAAAAAAAAAAGAAGAATAAAGAGAAATTTTTTGTCCAATGTGAAAACTTGGCAATCAGGAGCCTTGGACAAGTATGCGTAATGAAAACCTGGCAACAGGTGTCACACATAGTGGACCATTTCATTATCTATCAAAATCTTGCACCCCTCCATCTCCACCATCACATCTCCACAACTTTTGGCATTTCCTGTATTCCCTGGGTGTTCACATATTAGATGCACTAGTTAGCAATTATCCTCCTATCTTGTGTCTTGAGCTTTTGTACATATAATCTTGTATATTGCTGTCCATACGGCGTACTATCCCAATCTTTGAGCTTCAGTCTTGTACATATTACACCTAGTCATCTGTTTAGTATTACTCGTATATATCTCATGTCCTCAATTGATCCCCTTGCCGAACATAATTAAGTTACTCTTTGACAACATCTTGGTTCCGCAGTTTGATCGCAGTGCACCTTTGACCAATCAGATTTATGAATCCCATCTTTCTCAAAATGGGTCCATTGAGGATGTATCCTTCCTCTTGAACTAATCAATCCACATACCGCAATATTTCATGTATCAAACACAAAGAACCAATCAAATCTCGGCAACAACCTTTGTACATAATCGCTTGTAATTAATGATCCAATTTGATCCTTGTATATTTGTGACATATCCAGTCCTTTCACCATCGCGCTAACATCCTGAGTCATCATCTTACTAGCATTCCCTTCCTGGTCCTCCATAGGCCACTTGGCTGGTTCCTCAGTTGATTGTGACACACACCAAAAATATGGGTCTCACCTCATCCGTTGCATCCATCGCATCCATTGCATCTATCATCATTTGCTTGCATTAGGTTGCATTAATCTTCATTATTACATTAATTTCATCATTATATTGTATTAATCATCATTATTGCATTAGCTTCATCATTTGATTGTATTAATCATCATTATTGCATTAGTTTCATCATTACATTGCATTGATCATCATTACGTTGCATTAGGTTCATCATTTCATTACATAGTTAACATCATTTTAGTCTTGAATTGTTAAATCATTTAGATCCATTTGTCTTGCATTGTTCAATCACTTCAATTAATTTTACTCTTACATTATTAAATCATTTAGATGCATCTAGATTCATTTTACACCTCGCATAATTAATTCATCTTAGATTCATTGTTATCATCTTGCATTGTTAAATCATTTAGATCATGCATAGTTAATTCATTTAGATCCATTTTAGTCTTGCATTATTAAGATTCATTTAGATTCATTATGCATCCATATTCATATTCATTAAACATCAACATATACATTGCATACATCATAAAATCACATCACATCTTGCATCCACACACATTAGTACATCATATAAATATCATCCACCCTTGCATAAGTCATACATCATATATACATAAGCATAAAAACCATCTTGCATACACATTTTGTCATACATATGCATCACATCTTGCAAAAATCCATGTCAGTAATCATATGAACATAAGCATCATAGCATCATATAAACCAAAGCATAAGAATCATATATCATAAACATCATAAAGTCCTCATCGTTCATCATGTATATGTAATAAATGTCCATAAAAACAATGTATGTCATCAATAAAGTACATAAGCCGTGCATTGCAGTGCTGATATACATGTACATCTCAAAATTCAAAAAAAATGTGTGTCACATAATCCTTTGACCAATCATATAGGTGGCTGTGATGATCCACCTCCCTGCCCTGGTGGTGGATGTGGTGGCATCCTCACTGAGCCCTGCAATGCTGAAGTCCATGCTATGCTCTGAGATTGAGACCTCTCTGAGTACTCTCATCTCTGTCCCATAGGAACCAGCTGATGATACAAGACTTGATAGTGGGCTGCCTCTCTGCCTACCCTGGTCGCATCTCGATGAGCTGCAAAAGCCTCTGCCACAACCTGTCTAGCCCCACCTACAGTGGCTGCCTACCTAGCTATGTCTCGCTCAGTCCTATATGCCTTGGCCCACCTCTGTGATGCATCCCTCTTGGAGGTCAATGCAAGGATCTACTCTGTGGCCTGCTCCATCTTCTCAATGAGATTCCCCAACTGGTCTATCAATGTATCTATCTCAGTGTGTAACTTGACAGCATCCTGCGTCACCTCGACCATGGAGAACTCTCCCGAGTCAACTCTGCCCTGTAGGGTATCAAGTGCACACTTAGCCCTGTCAGCCCACACTATCTTTGTAGCTAATAATCCCTATATCTGGGTCATCTCTTTCTATAGGCAGGTCTCGGATACCTATGCCATGCCTAGTACACCCCACAGTCATGCACACTCTATCTGTAAACTATCTTGCTCTGTGATGATAGTGTCATGAGTCTCCTGGAAAAAAAAACCTGTTGGTGGCCCTTGTGGCCCCTGTACCTATGCGGGCACCTGTGGTGCTGGTACCTATCCCTATGTTGGCACCTATCCCTATGGTGGCTCCTGATCCTGTCCAGCCCCTGTCTGTGCCTCTGTCCGAGGTCTCACCCATCTTTGTTGTGGCCTCCTCCTCTGACCTGCTACTAAGGTCTCTAGGGCATCTCCTATGGCTATCCCGTCGTCAACATCCATGTCTCCCACAGGGATAACTTTAAGAAACCCCCCCTTAGGAAAATATGTAAAATCTTGGTGAATCCTACATTATTTTAGGAGGAAAAAATTAATATTATTGGCAATTTTTTTAATTTGAAAGGATAAAACATTAATTATACTGGCAATTTTTTTTCAATCGTATGAAAATTTTATAAAATTTTGGCGAATCTTTCATTATTAAAGAAAATTGGTTTATCGGGATTGAAGGATAAATTTTCCCATTTTATCAGTGCAATTACCCTACAAATTATTCAACGGGGGTTTGGGGGCAGTGCCCCCAAGACGAGGTTATATGGATTTTATTAGTTTTTTAAGAAACACTGAGTTTATTTTATCATCTTACATGAACTAACACTATTTTTTATAAGCATTGGATGATCCCAAATAAATGGTGTGAGTTCTATTTTAGGCCAAAGTCTAAAAGGACATAAAGATTCCACCAAAGTTCTCTGAAATAGAGACACGTCAATCATCACACATGTCTTATATTTCAGGCCAAACTTTTAAAAGACATAAAGTTCCATAGAAAGTCTCTGGAATAGAGACACATGTCAATTATATATACGGAATCCATACCCTAACCTTAAATTTTGACCACATATTGGTGAATATGCTTGTTAATTACGATAATCTTTTGAAATTGTAGGCAAATTTTTTCAATTTACTATGTCCAAAAATTAGATTCAGTTGGGGATATTGTGAAAGAAAAGGATAAAAATACATAAACCGATAGGCAATGGGCCCAGGAATTTGACCCAAATTTATAACATTCAAGCGACACGGCCCACAAGATATATACATTATATTCACCAAATTTTGGGTCCCTAACATGAGAGATTCTCCAAATGGTGAATATTCACCACTAAAGTTTTCCCTAGTCTCCCATTGGCTGCTCGTGAGTAGCCACCTGTGTTGGGTCTGTGAGCCATAAGGGAACATATGCAGCCCACCATGCTGCATACTCAGTAGTCATCCCTCTGTCTGTAACATCTGGCCTCACCATAAAGTCTATCTGTGCAATCTAACTCCAAGGTGCCCTCACTGTGAGAGTATCAGTTTACCTCCCCCACGCGCCCACCTCCGTGGTGACATGAGGATGTAAGGCATCCTCTACCACCACCTCCTGCTGGTCTACTGATCTACCTATAACTTCACCATACTATTATTCTATACTATGTGTGTCTGGATGTAGCATGTACACATGTCATACAACATATATCTAAATGCGCATACGCTGACTTGATCTCTTGCACGTGTACTGATGTGCTAATTGCTGAATATATTTGTCTGCCCTGTTTCCATACTTAGTCATTTTTCCTTCTGAGTTATCTTTGATAGAAACTTAGTATGACTTTGTTTCCATGATGACAACACAAAACAAGTCATGCATCCTAAGGAAGTCAACTTGCCAACAATCTCCTCCTTTGTCATTTATGGCAACAAAGGAATGTGGCCAAGTTTCTCAAAATGACTTAACACAAAAAATAACTGTATATCATAATATCTTATTGATATATGTATACTGTTTCTCATATATACACATTCTATATTACTCCCCCTTTGACATTAATGACAAAGGTTTACAAAAAATTGTAAGTCTTCTACATACTTACTCCATGTAAACTTCAGGGTACACAATCTGAAGAGATTGGATCTCTTTCTGCCAAAATAATTTCATTGCATCAACTGTCTAAAGATGCATGCATAGGGCATAAGTCAGTTTCTCCATCTTCATAAAATCCATGCATGAACCTTGATCATATGTTACAATGGTGGCATCAATCTATTTTATGTTCTCATTTAAGACTGCTAGAAATGGCACAAGTGCATTTCTCAACTGAGTTTGTCTTACTCTTATCTTGTTGATCTCCAACTTAGCTTTCTCAATCTTGTCTAACTGCCCTTGATAAACATTGTTACAAATTTTCATGTCATGCATGGATGTTTCAACTGATTTCCTAATGCTATCCACCATGATCTCTGCCTCTTCTACCTTTTTAATGTGCTCAGAGGTGAACTTCACTCTGTCCATGTAGTTAGCTATAACTTTCTTACCTTTAGTTGCTAATTCTTTCAGTATGGATTGCCCAATCTTTAAGGATTTTAGGTCTAAGGTAAAATTATTTACCAATTCATTTAATCTCTCCTTATTATATGCATCTTCTACAATTTTAGTACCAGAGTCTACTAAACTTCTAAAGTGTGATTTAAAGTTTGTTAAGATGCTGTCCACATCTTCAACAGATTGAACTTTGGCTACTTTCTTGTCAGCATGCACTAATTCATTCAATATGTTTATTGATTCCAAAAAGCGAGGGTTCCTCATCACTTGTTTCTCCTTTGCTTTTTCCATAGAAAGAACGTTGATCTTGATTAGGTCTTCTTCTCCCCATGCATCCAGACTTGCTAAATCAAGAGTTAACCTTGACAACAATGAGGTATATGGTTGAGTGGATGGTGAGAATATGGTATTTTGACTGGTATCCATGCATTCACTCTTTACTGGTATCTCTTTTATTGGTGTCTCATCACCTTGAGTATCTTTTTCTTCATTTATGTCAATTGGATAATTGGTGGGAACTTCATCTTGTTATGCAAATGTATCATCAGTGCACATTTCTTCAGTGCTTACAAATTCTTTATCAACTTTGTCCATATATTTTTTTAGATGCTGTCATGGATATCTTGATATTATCAACCACTATAGTATCTTCTGAGTCTTTTTCTATATCCGAAGTTATTGTTACTGTGGGCACTGAAACTTGTGGACCTGTTGTAGGTGTATTCTGAATTACTACTTCTGTAGCCTATTTAGGAGAAGCTGGAGTTACCTTTGTTGTAGGTGCCATTGATGGATACATGTGTCTATCCATAAACACTTGTGCAAATTCCTTTTTAGTCTCTTTACCTATCTACTCATACTCTTTGTTCATAATTTGTAAGGTCCTTGTCTTGGTTCTGAGATGAGGCTTCACCATATCTAATTAAATAGACTTCTCATCATGCGAGCATATAGGGAGAAGAGTATCCAATGTTTGTTCTCTAATCCTCATGTCTTCCTCTATTGCATGTCTTTTCATGATCTCCAATATGTTCCATAACTAATCTGGTATCACTGTCTTGAGTTCAAGAACTAACTTCTTAAACTTGATCATATGAGATATGATCATAAAGTGTATCTCAGTCTTATCAATCTCTTGATATTTGTCATACACTTTAGCAATTGTTTCTAGTCTACCTTCATTTACAATTCTATTCTTCAAGACATTTAGACTAGGTATAAATTCTATATTAGGAGGAGCTTGAGTATTCCTTTCTTTTCTTTGAGTGTTCCTTGATGATGGATGATTTGTGAGCGCCTATTTTCTTCCTCTAGACTTTTTGATTGGTATTGAAGGTGGAGACGAGTCTAGGTCAATAGTGGTAGAGGGCGCAGAGGTGCTCTCAACTTTCTTCTTCTTTTGGGTCTCTTCAGTCTTCTCAAGTTCTTTGGCTATCTTGGCTTCTCTAGCTTTGAAAAGATCTTGAGTGACTCCATGAACTTTTAGTATGTTAGATGTAATTCTGGATGCTTTCCTTTTATTATCAGCACTGTGTAAGATAGTGTCTACTTCATTGGTCTTCTCTCTGTAAATGCCCCACCTAGGTTCATTAGGATCTTTGGGCGCAAATGATAGAACTTGTGCATATCCTTCTAACACAGTTTCTTCCACTTCATAACCAAGAGGATGAATCCGTTTGGTTCTAGGTTCGACAACCTCCATGCAAGTGCAATCTATTTCTACCATGAAACATATGGTATCCTTATATTTTTCAACTATCTTCTCAGATATTTTTAACCTTTTCTGCATCTTGATCCTAAATTTCTTGATATCCATATCCCTGGAATCCCTTACAATGCTCTCTAAAGTGGCCTTAAGAGAAATCTGAGACATTGTAGGTTTGCTCCTATCTAGGTAAAGGTTTGCAGCCTTTCCAACAATATGGAAGTACAAGTAGATGATCAAAGATCCAAACCTGAATGTCTTGCTCCTGTCATGCTTGATGATTTGAATGTTATCAATCAGTTGAGCGTGCAAGATCTCACATAGGTTGTATTGAGTGTTATCCTTCACCATTCTAATAGCTGCTAGGACTGTTGCTGCAGAGACAATGTTCAACCTGCTCGCTTGCTAAAACTTATACCCAAGTATCATAGTTAGAAGTTTTATGTCATCTTCTATGATAGGGTCAACTGTCATTCCGCGCTTGTCACTTCTGGATAGGCAAACTTGTTCAACTTGCTTCCTGACATCTTTGCTAGTAGGAAGAACTGGTCCCGTCTTGGGAAGTCTAGTTAATTCATGGATTAGATCTATAGTGATGTGCACAAGAACCTCACCAATCCAGTAAAGGTCATCATGTATTCTTCTTAGCAAAATCTTCACCCATTCTGGCTCATCAAACTCAAGAACATTAGAGTATTCAAAAATAGGGTTATCAATCAAGTGTGTGAACTCATCCTTGAATGTGTAATTAGGTTTCATCATAGATCCCATATGAGTGGCTATGCTAATATCTCCTACTATTTCCTTCTTACAGTAAATATATGCGCGGATATCTTCTATGTGAACAACACCTAATGGGGTTTTGGACAAAGCTCCTTCTACATCATCCAGTATGGATTTGAATGGATGTTTCTTGAATACAGATCTCTTCCTCTCTACAATATCAAATATAAATGGAGTTTCCATACTTACTTGGAACATGATTAGGTAGGGTTTCACAAAATTTTGAAATGGCATGACTGCTAGGGTTCTGTTTCAACTTCTTATCCATTTTCTTAACTACCAAATCTGTTATCCTTCCATGCCTTGATGCCTAGTGCTCCAGTGCTCTCCAAATTCTGTGATCTCGAATGCAAGTGTGAAGAATATCGAACACTTACTTTCTTTTATAAAATCTACCGCATTTAATGTTTGCAACTGTACACAAATTACTCAGAGATTTTGCAACTTTGATCCTGATGAATTTTAGACAATGTGTGTATGCATACTACAATATTATGTGCTTATAACCATGAATCCATAGGTGCATACTCAAAGCTGAGTATACAAACCACACATGGGTCCTGAGATAGAATAGCTCCCCCTAAGACCAAGAAGGTCTATTCAAGCAGAAGTAGAGGGTGCGTCCACTGTGGATGCATCCACTACTTTGTCAACATCATTGTCCTTCTTTACTTCAACCCAAATTTTTCTTGAATCTTCTTTTTCTTGAACAAACTTGACTTCTCCTTCTTCTTCTTCAAATAGTGATTTCTTAGGATCCTCTTGCTTTGGAGTTTTGGATCTACAAAACCTTGAGATGTGTCCAGCCTTTCCACATGTGTGACAAATGATAGGAGGTCTGATGCTCTTGTTCATCATGCTGCACTACTTTGTCGTGTGTCCATTGTAGTTACATATCTGAGATGTGGTGTTCCGCAAATTCCTTTGAGTTTGATTTCTCTTATTGTTTTGATTCATTCTTCTTTCATTCTGCTATGACTGGTTTCTTTGATTTGTTCTACAGTGTGTTGTTCCCTTTTCTTGTTGATATGAAAATACCCTCTGAGGGTTCACTCTATTTATCCCTGACACTGACTCAGCACAGAGTAGAATAACAGAAACAAGGTTTTGAAACCTTCTGCACTTTGAGCTCCACAAACTCGGGCGGGAATACCCTTAACAACTTTGAATAATGAAATCACTAAATTATTCAACCTTGCTTTTGGTGGA
>MU227966.1:3138488-3179098 GCA_018584345.1 Thuja plicata | reverse complement strand
ATCGCTCTCTCTCTCTCTCTCTCTCTCTCTCTCTCTCTCTCTCTCTCTCTCTCTCTCTCTCTCTCTCTCTCTCTTTCTAGGCATTTTTTCCCATTCATAATATTATCACAGGGTTTTTTACGCTTTTCCCCCTTCAAAATCTTGTCTCCTTGCCTAATTGTTTTTGGTGTATGAACTTAGTATTGCGTTATTCATGGTATCACTTCTTAAACCTAACTCTTAGATTAAACAATTTCCTTTCTCTTTATCTTATTATTTTTTCTAATAAGATGCTCAACGAGAAATTCACATCTCTCTTCATTATTGAACATATTAATCATAGAAGCAATGGTGGCCATAGCATTGACCTATTTGTTATGTACCCAAGGACATTGGTAGAAAATGATTGTGACAAATTGCTCCTTGAGAAAGTCATCCAACTATTTGTAAGGTACTAGCTTTTCATCCTTGGTTTCATAGTCATCAGTGACCTGCGGATGACCAATTGAGAATCACCATACATGTTGAGGTGCTAGATTTTCCATTGAATAGCAAGTTTGATTCCAGTAACAAGGGCTTCATATTCAACAATGTTGTTGGTGCATGCAAATGTGTACTATAAGATTTTGGTATGACATCGCCCTGTGGGGTGACAAACATGATGCCTACCCCCAATCCATGCCTAGTATGTGAGCCATCAAAATAGAGTTTCCATTCATTAGATTCAGTGAATGCAAAAATGGACTCATCTGGAAATTATGAAAGTAGCAGGTGATCATTAGGAACTAGTGCCTCTAAGAGCTGATCTGCTATCACCTGGCCTTTTATTGCTTTTATGTCTACATACTCTATGTCAAACTCACTCAAGAGCATGACCCATTTGGCTAGGCGACCCGTGAGAGCCTCTTTCCCTAAGAGATACTTTAATGGATCAATCTGAGACACAAGCATGGTTTTCTTGTGAAGCATGTAATGTCTTAACTTTTGTGTTGTGAAAACTATAGCAAGATAGGATCATTCAATGAGTGAGAAGTTTAATTCATATCCAACCAGAGTTCTGCTGATGTAATAAATAGCTCTTTCTCTTCCTTGTTCATCAATTTGTGCAAGAAGAGCACCCAATGCAGTCTCTATACAAAAAATATACAAGATAAATGGCTTTCCTAGAATGGGAGGCATCAAGATTGGTGGATGAAATAGATAATATTTCAATTTTTGAAATGAGTGCTCACATTTTTCATTCCAATGGAAAGTCACACCTTTATGCAGTAGATTTTGAAATGACTAGCATTTATCTGCAAGTTGTGTAATAAACTGATAGATAGACTGTAGTTTCCCTTGTAGACTTCTTAGCTTCCTTAGAGTGTTTGGCAGAGGCATTTCTAAAATGGCTTGCACCTTTTTGGATCCACCTCAATACCTCACTGAGAGATGATATAGCCTAGGAGTTTACTAGAAACAACTCCAAAAACACATTTTTGGGGGTTTAAGCCAAGCTTATACCCTTCCATTCTTTCAAATATTTTGGCCAGAATACCCAAATGATCTTTCCTGGTTGTAGATTTGTAGAGGAGGTCATAAACATAATCTTCTATTAATAGGTGCATGAAGTCATGGAAGATCGTGGTTGTTGCTTGTTGATAAGTAGCTCCGACATTCTTGAGGCCAAATGGCATGACATTCCAACAATAGGTTCCCCAAGGACATGTGAAATATATCTTGGGTTGATCTTCAGGAGCAATCCAAATTTGGTTGTAACCAGAGAAGCCATCCATCAGTGACAACATCTCATAGCTTGCAGTCATGTCGACAATGATGTCAATGTTGGGAAAAGGAAAATCATCTTTAGGGCATGCCTTATTTAGATCATGGAAATTGGTGCATATCTGTATGCCCCCAACTTGCTTGCTAATAGGCACCAGATTGGAAATCCAGTCTACATAATCTATAGGTCTGATAAATCCAGTATCCAATAGCTTCTTCAATTCTACTTTTACCAGTAGAGCTATTTGGGGATGCATTTTCCTTAGCTTCTATTTTACTGGCTTCACACCTGGCTTTAGAGGGAGGTGGTGAAAACCTAACTTAGGATCCAGGCCAGGCATGTCTGCATATGACCAAGAATAATTAATCTAGCACTCAAGGAAGAATCTGACAAATTCATCCTTCTCTTCTAGTGAGAGTGATGCTGCAAAGTGTATGATCTTGGGGTTGTTTGGTGTTCCCAAGTTAAATTCCTCAGTCATTTCAATGAGTAATGCCAACTTCTCCTTTGGAGGAGGTATGTCCAGTCTTCCATCCTTGGGCACCTCAAAGAGGTTTTCACCCTCAAATGCATCCTTTGTTTTTACTTTTGCATGGTCAACTGGCACCTTTGGGTTTTCACCAAAGGACCTATTCTTTTTATTTTTTTCTTTTTTGATTTTATCATTTTCAATTTTGTGACTAGAAGATGGAGTTGACTCCCCAAAATAATCTATAGCAACAAGGTCAATGGGGAACCCTACTTTGTGGTCACCAGATGGCATGCCCTCTCGGAGCTCAAAGAATATCACTATTGCTTCATCATTTTCAAAGAAATCCAAGCTCGGTGATCCTTGCTCATCCCAATAAATAAGTTCAGGGTAGACTAGGGGGATGTCATCATCAGTGGTGCAGATGTTTTCAAGGCCGGAGGTAAAGGAAAAGAGGTAAACATCAATGTCTTCAAAGTCAGAGGCTTCATGCACTAAAGGTTTAGTACTAGGATCCCATAAAATTCTAGCCCAAGCATTAGGATTGGTTGTTGGAGGGGGAATGGTGTTAACATGTTTGTCTACTATAGGTAGGTCTACAAGATCAGGGAAGAAATGGTCAAGATCATAAGAACTAGAGGAATAGGATGTCCATTCCCACTCATTGGAATTGATAGTGTACTCAGTATGGGGAACCTCAGATGCCTTTTCATCGTTTGAAACCTCCACATTTTCACATGAGGCCATTTTTGCATTCGAAGAGACAATTTTTAATGGTTTGAATCTAATACACAGATGAAGGGGATGGCCTTTCACAGTAAGGGGCTCAACAATCCTTTTCTTGTATACTCCAAGACTACTATGGCCATCATATCCTTTTTTCTGCATGAGTGTGAACCCGGGCCCATATCTTTCAACAGGTATTTTAGTGGGCTCTTGTTCTTGTTTTTGTTTGTCTTGGAAAATCCATCTGGATGCATTGTCATATACATGTTCTTCATGCAAGCCTCCCCACCTAGTGAATGTGGGCAAGGGCATAATCTTCATGATAGTCTTGGGCAGTTTTTTTTGCAATAATTTTGGTTTTCCATAGGATTTAGGAGAGAGGGGAAGCTTCCCAATGTGAAAGTCTTGTGCCATGGTATACTCTCCACAACCATTATCATCAATATTCATCTTTCCCTTAACCATTTTTTCAAGGGTCTCTGCATCAACATATTTGGAGGAATTGGACGGGGTAGCTTCGCTATTGGTAGTCACTTGTTGTGTGGGCCCTTCTCTTAAATTGGCACAAAATTGGAAGGGGTTAGGATCACCTGGGATAGTGATCTCAGCTCCATTATGAAAAAATTTAATGGTACATAGAGGGGACTGACTTCGTGGCATGGATCCATGGGTAGCCTAAAATCATGTTGTAGGGAAAGTCTAGATCCAGGACTTGCAGCAATGTGTTTTTAGTAACTGGACCAATTCTAATGGGTAGTATGATGACTCCCTTGGAGGGACATTCAACGTCATCATAGGCCTTTATTGTGATTCTCCTAGATGGATCAATGTCACTCTCAATATAACCAAGATCAAGAATGACCTTTAAAGTGCAGATGTTAAGTCCTGCTCCACTGTCTATCATGAATTGCTAGATTTCAGAATTATGGACAAAGACTTATAGATGGAGAGGGTCATTATGGCCAAGCCGGTCATGTGGAACATCATCTTTGAAAAATGTGACATGCTGGGATGCAGAGAAGTGCCCCATCATGGCCTGAAACTGGTTAGTGTCAATGTCGGTTGGAACAGTGGACTCTTTCAAAGCTTTGTTATGGACTTCCTTATGCTGGGGGGATGTACGATACAGATCAAGGATTGATATCAAGGCAGGGGTCTTACCCAGTTGGTCGACAAGGTTGTAATCTAAAGGTACCTTAGGTTTGGATGGTGCACCAGACATGATAATCTTGGTACAACAGGTAGCGACTATACATTAAGGCTTACTATCCCGGAAGGTCAGAGTGGACACACATGAATTAGCCTCAGAGAAGCAATTGATGGTATAGTCATGGCCAGTTTGAGTATAATTGACATTGTTCTTGGAATTTGAATTCGATGTGGAGGCATTTCCCTTTTCATGATCAAGCAAGGGATTTGTGAAAATAGTATGGTCATTATTGGAAGATCCCGCCATGGGTTCAACTTCAATCACACCTTGATCAATGAGGTCTTGGACCTTATGTTTTAATTGATAGAAAGAATTGGTTATATGTCCCTTTTTCCGATGATAATCACAATATTTGTTGTCATCCCACCAAGGGGGTTTGACAGCTAGAGTATCGCGAACCTCAGGTGATTGAATGTAATTTTTTTCAGTAATTGTTGCAAGACTGAATGGAGTGGTTCACCCAATGGTGTGAACTACCATTGTTGTCCATATCTATTGCTCATTGGTCAATACTGCCGATTTTGTTGCGCATTATCATTCATTTGTTCTTGAGGTTGGGTTGGAGCTGGCGCTGGAGGTGGCACTTGAGTTGTTGTTTGTGTATTTGTAACAGCAGGTCCTTTGAGACTCACTTTCTATTGTATTGCATTGACTGTTCGGGCATCAATGACGCCATCAGTTGTGACATTTTTATTCTGAGAGCAAAATTTTAGCTTGTCACTTAAGGTGCTCATGTTCTGATTATCCTTGTTGATTTTTAATACTCCTTTTTCAATAAGAGCATCTTCAATGTCAATTCCTTTTTTCATGAGCTTTTGGATGGTACTTGGTTGTTTGATTTTAAGCCCATACATCATCTTAGGTACCGGATTTTGGATGAATAATCATATTTTTTGTTCTTCTAGCACATCAAAAGGATATTGAATCACTAAATTCCTCCAACACAGTTGGAAGGTCATAAAGGATTCTCCAACCTTCTGTTTGGTTGTGCACAAATCAGTTAGCATAACATCAATTGATATGTTGAACGCAAAATGAGAGATGAATTTGTTGGCTGATTCTTTCCAAGATTTGACATTACTGGGTAGTTTAGAGTACCACTCCATTTCTTGACCCCTAAGGCTTTGAGGGAAGAGTCTCATAAGGTATGTGTCATTGTTGTTAACCTCGATGCAAGATGTGTAAAATTACCAAATGTGATCGATCGGATTGCCTTTTCCTTTGTATTTCTCAAACTTGGGTACTTCAAAATTCTTTGGAAAAGGAGGCATATAAATTCTTAGATCAAATAGATTAGGACATAGGTCCCATTCCATATAGAGTGTCTTTGTGTCTTTGAATTGTAGATCATTTAGTTTCTTCTGCAAGTTTTGGATTTGTTGAAGCATTTCTTCATTCTGTGAAGACTTCATAACTTTGGCACATGTAGAAGAATGATGTGTCCGCTTAGAAGTGATTGAACATCGACTATATTCCAAGGTCTAATCCAATTCTGATGATTCAGATTAAATGTCATGGACTGATGCCACATGTTGTCTGGCATGTTGTTGAGGCTCTTCCACATGTTGCTGATTTAGTGGTGGAAGATTATATTTTTGTCCTTGTGTCACATAGCATGGTTGAGCAACTTTCTATTGATATCGTGGTGCATATTGATGTTTCTACGGTTGCACATGTTGTTGTTGTTGTGAAACATATGGTTTTTGTTGTGGAACGTATTGTTGTTGAACATGTTGTTGCTATTGTTATTGTTAAACATGTTGTTGTTGAGCATACTATTATTGTAGAGAAGGTTGTTTTTGCTGTACATACTGTTGTTGTAAAGCATGTTATTGTTGTTGTTGCATATATTATTGTTGTAGAGCATGTTGTTGTTGATGTACATATTGTTGGGTATGCTGTTGTTGTTGTGGGTGCACTTATTGCACCTTTAGTCCTTGCACATGTTGGATGATGGGGTGAGATTCTTGACCCACCTGCATTGTCGATTGTTGCATGTAATGATCTTGTTGAAATCCAAGCAGTGCAAGTATACCATAAAGATTTGCAGTCTTAGGTTTTGGTGGTTGTGCTTGAGACATCATGTTAATTTGTGCTGCAAATTGTTGTTGCACTGGTTGTGCCATATCCATAGGTGGTGCTTATTGAGCCTCTTGGACTTGTTGCACCTGTTGTGTTACATGTGCTTGTTGGATCACCTTAGGTGGAATTGGTGTGATATCCATGGGGCTCTTCTTCTTTTGATGTTGCAATTGATTTGGAATAGTTGTAGTAGCCATATGAAATTCACCAAATGTGGGTACCCTTGGTGGTTCATTGAAAGGTCCTTTGGACGTTGTTGCATTTGAATTACTTCCTTGAAATGTTGGATGCACTACCAAAGGAGGACAACTTGGGTGTGTTTCTTCAAAAGGGGGTACATTTGGCATTCCCCAAGGAAATGCAAACATCTCATTTGACCCTTTTGGTAAGCGATTCTTTAAATCAATCCTCCATGTTCTTTTAGGACCTTTCTTAGGTATTTTTGTGGCATCCACCGTCTCTGGAGGAGGAAGTGCTATCTCTCAAATAAAGGATTATCCAATGGTATATATTTTTCCTTTGGAGGAATATCGACAGTTAAATAATTTCATTGTCATTTTTGTGTTGCCACTATAGTTGACTCATCGAAAGGTTGTTCTCATTTTTCTCTATCTCGCACCACTAAGGCTTGGTTCTCTTCCAAAGTAGATGGTGAGAGATTTTGATATCCCAGGAATAATTGAGGATTATTCTTTTTTATCGCTTTGATATATCATCTCGAATCTTGAGTCATGAGATATGTTAATGTCCGCTGAATCTTTTTGTTCTTAACAACTTCATCAATCTCCTCTTTAGGTAAATCTTTGAAGGAAGCAAATGTTTCATGTGAGTCTCTAGAATCTGAAGAGGGACTTGAGGCATTTCCAGGATCTTGATTAGCTTGTTGTGGTGGAGGAGGTTGATAAGATCCAAAATCTGTTTGGCATAGGTTGTTGTTGCAAATAATTGGGTTGGACTTTATTGACTTGACAAGTTTGTTGGTATTCCTCCTCAGGTGTAGGGGGAACACTACCTTGGCCAGGTGGCATAGGTACAAAAATTGGTTCAAATGTTGGGGGTGGTCCCCACTGAATAGTACCAATGTTTGGGGAAGCATTTGAAGGATATACCATGTTACATAGATCATTTCTTGGAGTAGTTCCTTGATGAAATGTGACATGTCTTGGGTCATGAAATGTTTGATGCACTTCTTCCAATGGTTGCATGTTGATTAGGTTAGTTTTATCTTGATATGCAACACCTTGTCTTGGATCAAAAGGTAATTGTGATTCTAGTTGTGATGTAAACATAGGTAGATGAGGATCTTGTTTCCCTTTGGATGCTTGAGATCTTGTGAAAATTGGCATGATTACTATATGAAAATGCAAGCTTTTTTTGGGATTTGTGATTTTTGAATGTTTGGAAATGCAAGTTTTGAAATGCAACTTTCAGAATGCAAGGAACTTATGCAAATGCAATCTAAGGTTTATGCAACTGTGTTTTTGGTATTTTGGACTTTGACAATTAATCTTTTGAAAGGAGGCAAACCTAAGAGCATAAGCTCATGAGGTTGAATAAGAATCTTGACTTGAAAGATAGGATTTTTGGAACAAGGGACAAGTTTGATAAAAAGGTTTAGGTCAAATCCATCATGACAAAGGTGGAATAAGACCAATTGATAAGGGTAGGGGGTTTGAAATTTTGAGACAAAGGGGACCAAGTCAAGATTCTATTTTCAACATTATAAGGAAAGGTTCTATGATTTGGATACTTTCTTGGATTGTTTGCAAAGTTTTTAAATAAGATCTAAAATGCAAGAGGACTATGATTAGGACTTACACAAAAGGGAGTATAATGATGATTGAAATGAGGTCTATAATGCAAGGAATTTTTGATATGCAAACGCAAGGAGATTAGGTCATGAATATGAAATATGAAGGCTATCAAGCATGCTAAGAGGTTCCAAGTGAAAATTCCAAGGTTCCATATGTTTACTCAAAGATAAGGTTTGTTGTGACCATTTGATTGTTCTTGAAGATTGATTTGGAAAAAGTGTTCTTTAAGGAGAGTGCTTTTAAGATGTTGTCATTTTATTAAAGTTTGAACACTCACACAAGACACATCATTTAGAATGGCTGTTGTAAAATGAAAAAACACACCACTTTCTAAGGATAGAAAGGACAGTATCTATTGAATCCCCACTTGAACCAAAGTTTAGATGCACTTACTAATAGCAGAAAACCTAGATGATTGGAGGCACGGGCTCCTCCTTGCATGTGCACTCACTTCTCAAGCACTCCAAGCTTCAACTCCCAAGGGATTATTGTCTTGATTAATAGCCGCAAAAGTGTGGGGCATCTTAGTTGGTCTCTGACCTTCTGCACCAATAGATAGAAGGTTTTTGGCTACAATGACATGGTGTTTAGTAAGGGAATCCATTCGGGTGATTATACCTGTGGCAGATTAGCTCCATTATGGAGGCCTCCCAGCCTACGAAAGTTATGTTTTGTAGGTTTTAACGCACCATAAGGGTACTAAGGGAGATCTTCTTCCCGGTATAATGCAATCAAAACCCTTCCATTGTGAGATTAATCACAATGGCATCTTTTTTATACCGGTTTGGATTGGCTTGGCTTTAGCCTGTTACCGGTTGGGCATCCACTCACACTGGCTCTACTAAATCACTTGGGAGGTAGCCACTCTATAAGAATGATACGAGTTTCTCTTACACCCAAGATCCACGAAGGTGAGGGGAGAGGATACACTCATATGATTCTTAGGGTTTTACAATCTAGAAAACACATTAGACACATGAAAGAAAAAGTTTCCTTTCAAGCACCAAAATGAAGTGTTTTCTATCTACAAAAAGCAAGCAAAAAAGTTTGGGAAAACACTAGGTCTTCTACAAACCTCCTGAATTGAAACCATTAGTATTTTTAGGATTCAATCTTCATCCCACAATTGCCAACATGCTGCACAAACCATCAGTAACACAAAAATCTAGTAGCCTAAGTGCAGAAACAAGTATAGGAATGCAGAAATCCAAAAATTTGCTTGAAAATATCAAAATTACCACCTGCATAGGAATAGGCTTCCACCTGCATAGAACTAGGGTACCACCTTCACAGGAATAGGTTACCACCTATGCAGCTTCTAACCACCTATGCAACAACAATGACCACCTACGCAACAACTGATCATAACCCTAAAAATGGCTAAAAAATTGCAAAACATAAGAATTTTCAACATCCAAGCATGCAATACTATTAAAAACACAGCTAGGGTTCATTATTTATTCCATTTAATTTGATTTTAAAATATTTAAGTGAACTTGAAACCCTAACTAGCTTGCATGTGCATAAAAATGGTTTAGGAACACCTTAAGAGCAAAATCTGCATTTGATCCTAAACTAGTTTGGAGTTCATTTTAGGTACCCAAATCAGATATGCATGTTCATTTTAGGTCCCTTAACAACTTAAACAACTTTATCTTGCATGAAATACTCCATTTCAACCCCTAGTTAGGCTAGATTGCAAGTTTGTTTGAAATTTGAAAAAGCTTGATTATATGAAACCCTAGACTAGATGAGATTCATTTTAAGAGCCCAAACACAAATGTGAAAGTTCATTTTAGGCCTTTGAAAATAAAAGTGTGAGTTTCATTACCACATTAGGGCTCATTAACCAAGTTTAGGGTTCATTTGAATAGCTTAGGATTCATTTTAACCATTAAGTAGATAAAAAAGTAGAAGAGAAAGCCTAAGATGCAAAAAAGCTTCCTAAACATGCAAAAAATGATCCTAAACCCTAAATGATTATCCCATATGACCAACTAAATAGATAAGCAGCCATATACATAGCTTTGGGCTCCAAGTGCGTAGGTCTGGGTCCCACCTATGCAGGACTTAACCACCTGCGCAGAAATAGTGACCACCTACGCAGGAATAGTGACCACCTGCGTAGCTTCAGTAACCACATGCACAACTCTCTTCCATGACCTGAAAAAGACACAAAAACAATTTTTTTTTTATCAATTAAGGTTGTTTCACATCGGGTTCACCATTTTTCAGACCAAAAAATGCATTTTAGCATATATAGGTAACCACAAACCCTAAATAGTATGCTAAACCTATCTAATCTATCATGAAAGCTATTTGTAAGAGGAATTCATAAAGATAAACATAAAAACTTAAAAAACCCATTCAAAGGAAGCTCCCATGTCCTTCTTTCTTCTCCATAATGAGATTAATGTTTCTCTTTGCACACACACTTTTGCACAAATAAGCCAAGTTTTGCTAAATGAGAATACTAGAAGATTTCTAACAATTCTTGAGTTTCTAAAAATCTTGTGGTTAACCTTGAATGAGAGGAATAGCTCTCAATTTATAGGAAATGAGGATCAATTAGGTGAGTATTGCAAGAATCCATGAATAATGAAGAGATTTGGTTGGTGAGATGCTAGGAAGCATGAAATGGGGGAGAATGAATGAAGGATATATTGAGAATATTTGTGAAGCACCTTAATAAGGATGAGAATCCTCAATTAAGGGATATGATATTTAGGTAGGACTAGGAATCATTAACTCAATTAATAATTCAATATCCTCAATATTCCTCAAAATCAATAATTAGATTTATGAAATTATAAAAATCTCATAAATTGAAATTAGCTAATTAATTAATAAAAATTAATTAATTATTGAAGACTTAGGAAAAAGGGGAATAAATAAACTTTATTTATTTATTCAATTAGAATCTAGGATAAATTATGGGTAAATCATCCAAAGGGGGAAATTAGTGGATTATAGGTTGAATTGAATGTATTGATGTCAAATTGAAATGATTTCGATAATGTTGATAAGGAATAGGGTTAATTTTGAGGGTTTCAGAATAGTTTAGGAAATCACAAGGCATCGATGAGCTTTGACAATGTGCTCGGATAGTGATGATTGGAAATGATTGAAAATTGCCAATGAACTTTGATGGTGTTGTAAGATTGAAATTCAAATGGGGAAACATCAATGATCTTGGACAATGTTCCCGAAATGATAATTAGAAATAGTATTTTCAATAATGAACAACACTATTGAATTGAATTGATAGATTGATAACGATAACATTGATGAACTTTGACAATGTTATCAAATGGCTAATTGAAGGGATACGAAGCATCGATGATCTTGGACAATGCTCCTAAAATGATGACAAGATTGATTGAATTGAAATAGGTTTTGATTGATTGGTTTTAAATTGGGTTAATTAGGCATCAATGATCTTGGACAATGCCCCATAATGGTTTGAAAATGATAAGGAATAGAATAGGATAGGTTTGAATTGATTTAGGAAGGTTTGGAATGGTTTCGGATTGAATAGGATCAATTTAGGATTGAATAGGACTGGTTTAGGGTTGATTGAAATTGATTAGAAAAATGATCGATTTGATAAAGATAGTAGAAATGTTAGTAAATAATTGAACAATTTGGCAATATTCAATCATTGATGAAAGACACAATGTCACCATATGATAAAGATCATATGCACACCATAGAGGAATAATTAGGTCACAAAACAACATTTTGATTGTAATTCTAAAAATGTTAAAACATGTAGACCAGCAGGCTCGAACCATTTTTAGGTTTCTACAATCCTTTACATACCAATCTTGGTTTGTTTCTTATCAATGTCTCATCTTCATTCATTTTGTTTCTGAATACCCACTTAGTTCCAATCACGTTCTTGTCATAAGGTCTAGGGACCAATTTCCATGTTTCATTCTTAATTATTTGATCTAATTCTTCTTTCATTGCACTTTTCCAATTTGAATCATTACATGCATCTTTAGCACTTAAGGGTTCAATTTGTGAAAGTAAACATACCTCTTCATCAACGGTTGAACCTTTTTCTCTGGATCTTGTCAAAACTTTACTACTCTGATCTGCAATGATATCTTCTTTAGAATGGTATGTAGATGTGTATTTTGAGATTTTAGGTGTGATACTCTCATCTGTAATCTGTGATTCTTCTTGACTTGGTTCAGGGTTGTTGCATGATACATCAATACAGTCAAACATTTCTTCAATAACTATTTCTTTATTGATAGGTCTAGGTTCATCTTTAATCATAGGTGCATATTCATAATATCTATCTTGAATCATGAACTTCTCATGAATCTTCACATGTGCACTTTCAATTATTTTCTTCAACCTTAAATTGAAACATCTCTAATCTTTTCTCTTAGTAGAGTAACCAAGAAAAATACCTTCATCGCCTCTAGCATCAAATTTACCAACACCATCATCTCTCTTGATGTAGCACTTGATTCCAAAGATTCTGAAGTACTTTACTGTAGGTACATTACCAAACCAAAGTTCATAAGGTGTTTTTTTGTGCCTGGTCTTAGTTGAGTTCTGTTGATAGTATATACTTCTGTATTGACTGCATCTCTCCAATAGGTGTGTGCAACTTTTCATTCAATCCTGATAGTGTATGCTGTGTCAAGTATTATCCTATTTCTTCTTTCTACAATTCCATTTTGTTGAGGAGTTCTAGGAGAACTTAGTTGTCTTTTGATCCCATGTTCTTTTTAGTACTCAAGAACCTTGTCAGAGTTGAATTCTTCTCCTCTATCAGATCTCAGACATTTTATGTTTATTCCTGACTCATTTTCAAATTTAGCTTTGAATATTTTGAACTTCTCAAAAGCTTGAGATTTGTCTTTCAAGAATGCAACCCACATCATTCTAGAGAAATCATCAACAAACAAAATAAAATATCTTTCACCATAATATGATCTTGTTTGAGTAGGTCCACATAAGTCTGTATGTATTACATCTAATTTGTTCTCTGTAGAGTTTTGTTTGCTTTTGAATGAGGTCCTCACATGCTTTCCCATCACACATTCCCTGCACATAGTATCAACTGGTCTTGTAATACTAGGAAGGTCTCTTACTGCCTTTACATTACTTATCTTCTCTATCTTGTCAAAATTGATATGACAAAGTCTTTTGTGCCACAACCAATTGTCATCTACTTTTGCAATAAAACAACTTACTTCAGAGTTAAGCTGAAAAACATTACCTTTGGTCTTTGATACTGATGCAATAATGTCTCCTTCTTTGTTGTTAATAATTCATTTGTTGTTTTTGAATTCCAACTGATATCCTTTATCTAGCAATTGTCCAACACTTAGTAATTTATGATGCAAACTATCAACATACATAACATCATCTGTTTTGTTCTTTCCATCTAAGGTGATAGATCCTCTTCCTATGATAGGTTTGGGAGTGTTATCTCCAAATATAACCATGCCACATTTGTACTTATATAGATGTACAAATATATCTTTGTCACTTGTCATGTGATGTGAACACCTAATGTCTATGATCCAGTATGTTCTGATGTTAGCTTGTGAAACTAAAGCTAATTCTTGTGCTTTCTTTTCATCATCAATTTCTATTTCATCAATCATTTTTTGATTATATTTAATTGCAATGAATCCAATTTCATCTTCTCCTAAATCATCGTCAGTTACACCATCTTTAGCATGATAGAATTCCTTAGTATATTTGGGTTTGTAATCTGATATGTACTTATTGACTCTTGTAGGACACTTAGATGCAAAGTGGCCAACTTGGTTGCATGAAAAACATTTGAATGGTAGCTATCCTTCATACTTTCCTTTACTTTTCCTTTCCTTCTTAGAAATAATAGAAATGATTTCTTCTAGTTCTGTATCAACTTATTCTTTCTCATTATTAGTGGAGATGCTCAAGGATTTCTTACCATGGACCAAGGCTTTGAAAGTCGTTTCCATTTTGGGTTTTGTCTTCAATATTGATATCTCAAATGTTGATATTTTTCTGATCAAGGTTTCTCTTTTGAAGTCCTTTGAGAATTGCATGGTTTCATCCAAGATGTTTATCTTGCTTTCATAATCTGATGTCAATGTAGTCATCAATTTGTCCATTATATCTACCTTTGAAATTTCTCCACCATTGTTCTTGATTCCTGAGACTGCTTCATTAATCCTCTGATGTTTTCTTCAGGTAGCATCTCTAAACTGTTGTATCTTTTCTTCCATGTCTTTCTGCGTGCATTCTTGGCTTGGATGTCTCCTTCAAACATGTCTTCTAGGTATTTCCAAATTGAATATGATTTGTTTTCCTTCTTGATCTCAGAAAATTCACTGTCAGATAGGGCACTGATTAGGGCTTCTTTGGAAATTGCATTTTGGGTGAATACTTCCTTTTTTTTATTAGTAGAGTCTTCTTCTACAAGGTCTTTTAAGGTGGGAACATCAATTGCATGAGTAGAAATCTAGTAGATCTCAAAACCAATGCACTGAAGATGTGTTATCATTTTGTTCTTACAGTCAAGATAATATCAAACTTAGGACTCTCTTTTTTGAAGTACGCCATTTGATCTACCTTAAGCTATTAGGATTTATCTCCAAGGCACTTGGATCTGATACCAATTGTTTTAATAGTACCAAAGGATAACTAAGAGGACGGGGTGAATCATTTATTAGCTAGTTTAATTCTTTTTCTCCAATTAAGTACAAAATATTATTAAGCATATACACATTAAGATAACACAAAATAGAACACCACAGTTTTGGTTACGGGGAAACCAAAATAGGTAAAAACCCTGGTGGGAATTAGCATCCACAAAGAACTTCACTTGAGTATAATAATCCTTGTTAGAAGCTCTTACAACCCTGTTAGGAGTTGACCTTTACAATGTAATAAGTATAGTGACCTGGTTAAGGGTTGGACCCTGTTAGGATTCTTTTACAAATAACCCTCTTAGGGGTGAGGACTCACTGTCCAAAAGAACACTGCTAAAATGATGAAGGCTACAACCTTCTGTAAAATAAATATACACTATATTTGATAATGAACTATTTGAGTAGACCTGCTATCTTGATTAGTTCCAATGTATTGTATGCACTCACTGCTTCTTCACATAGATCTTTTACTGATGAATGAAATAGCTTTATTGTCCCAAAACAACTAGCATTCTGCTCTGTTCCTTTTCTATCTCTTTTATTTTCATTCACACTTAGTGATCACAAATGAACTGCTATATGTATCTTCTCTAAAAGATATGATCATGTCGGCTGTAAGAATCCCTTCAATGCTTCTCTTGTCGACTAAACTGAGCATGCAACATAATTAGAACTGTGCAACTCAAAATGAATAGATGCATTGTTTTACATAGTCGGCTCCACCAAAATTACCCAAAATTCACACTTCGGATGAAACACGATTAGTGCCTTTGGTTAATTATCTTTGACTCATAACTAAACATGAATCTGAACATGTATATCCCATAGATAGGCACAACTAAAGAATTAATAAAATTATTGTCGGCTTTCTGAAAGCAATCCTCTAAAACTGTGGATGGTAAACAAAGTAACATAACTCAACTATTACTAAACTTCTGAATCTGCGTGTATGCAAATGATATAGTAACTATGTCTGAAACATAAAAACAACCGTGCAAGGATTCTACATATCCATACTGAAAAGTGAATATAATTCACTGTTGTATACTGTATGTTGTCATTAATGACAAACATACAGTCAACTATTTGCACAAAGGCAAATCTCCAACACCTTCTTCACAATTTTGTAGGCTGTCCACTACACCTGATGCTATGTTGTTTAATCTGCTTGCCTGGAAGAATTTTTAACCCAAAACACATGCACCAAACTTGATCTCATTATCAATTATTGTTGTTACTTTCAATCCTCGGCCATCCCATACTCAGAGATACTATCCAAGGAGGAAACATATTGGAACTTCTACAAAATTAAAGAGAACTCTAGCTGAAGGATGGAGATCATAACACCAAATTCTTCCATTATTCAGCAAAGGACAAAAGAGTAGAAAATAGGACATTTTCCATTAAAGATCATTATGGTCAGTTGCTGGATTCTGTAAAGGAGATTAATGAGGAAACAATTTGGTATTTCTCAAATTTTTTTAATGAAGATAAACATAGAAATAATGTTGTAGAGGAGGTGTTAAACATAATTCCAATTTGTATTTTAAAATCCCAGAATGCATACCTAATGGCTCCCACCACTATGGATGAGATAAAACTTTATATGTTTGATATGGGGGAGATAAGGCCCATGGGTGGGATGGCTTTACTTCCCTCTTTTATCAACATTTTTAGGGTTTTTTGGGAGAGGAAATCTAGGAGGTTGTGGAGGAATCTTGATACGGGGGTTTCATCTTAAGGGATTTTAACAATATATTTATTGCACTCATGCCTAAGGAGGAGAAATTAGGCTTTGATGACTTTCGCTCAATTGCATTATGTAAAACAATATAAAAGGTTATATCCATAGTGATAGCTAATGTGTTAAAGCGGGTATTAGAAAGTGTTATTTCAAAATAATAAAGTGGTTTTGCTCCAAAAAGATTTATTTTTGAAGGTATTATTGATGCAGAGCTTATGGTTCAATCTATATCCTAAAGGAATGAATTTCTTAAATTTATAAGAAGGCCAATTACCATAGGCTCCACACCTAAGAAATAAACTTCCTTAGTCCAATACTCCATCCAAAATAACTGATTCAAGTTTCTATTTGGGTTGATTTGGACAATCATACCCATTGACCCTACTTGGGTACACCATCTTTTGGTAAAATGGGGTTAGATAAAATTTCCAAGGACTTATTCAAGACCAACATGACATAAATCCACCATTGGAAATCCTTCTAGACTTTTGGTTATAGTAATTCCTTCTTTATGCCCCTAATTCCCTTGTAGCCCCATGCAGAAAGTTTTTGGACCACAACTTCTTGTCTTCCCAAAGAACCCAGGAACAAAATGATAGTTTCCAACACCCTTTATTAATATAAAACTCCACCATAACTTAGGGCTTGTGACTCTATCATAAAGTTCCTAAATACTCACTGTCTCAACATGCCTAATTACCCCAATTAGGACAATTTAACAAAGGAAGTACTCACAAAATGGAGTGCAGAGACTATCCAATGAATCAAGGATGGTCTCCATGTCTAACATGCTCCAAATCTTCAATCTAAGTTCTTGATTCAACCCAAACATGTCTTTGTCTTCAAATGCTTATCTTGTTCATAGGTTGCCACATTAAGATGTCAACCCAAAATCAAATGAAACTCTTGATTTCGACCACGAACCTGAAAAATGGTTTAGGATTCTCAAAAAACACATATACATTCCCCTCATTTCACCAAATTTCATATTTTGCCAATGGTGGAATGAGGAGAAGAAGACATTTATTCAGGGAAACCCTAGGTAACTAGGGTTTTTAGGCAATTTCCACCAAGAAGACTATAAATCTTGTTGTACAATGAATCAAAGGATCAGAAAAATTTAAAATGAAATTTAATACTTGAATTCAATAATTAATTGGTATTCCACCTTTTTGAATCCTTATAGGTTCATACAGAACTAGACAATGCACTATTTGCAGGAAAAATAGTCAATTTTTATTGATTATTTCAAATTTTTACATCATTTTCTCATCCACCTATCTATAGGGATATTTGAGGAGTCACCCCAATGGTTATAACTTCATTTAAAACATGGATCCATTGGGAGGATTTTTTACAACCAACTTTTGAAAAGTTGTCAAGTC
The DNA here is from genome assembly GCA_018584345.1 of Thuja plicata. NCBI lineage: Eukaryota > Viridiplantae > Streptophyta > Pinopsida > Cupressales > Cupressaceae > Thuja > Thuja plicata. The sequence continues at coordinate 3,161,253 of MU227966.1, read as the reverse complement.
AACCAAAAGTTGATAAGCAACTTTTTATGCAAAAGTTGCATTTTTGCATTTCTTGCTCTAAGTGAACAATTGTTGTTTTCTCACATGTCTAGGGATAAAAAATGGACGAAAAATTCCTAACAAACACCTAAAACACTAAGAAAACACAATTTTGAAGATTTTAGGATCCTTTGACCATAGTTGACCAAGTGGTTCATAGAGACCAAATCTTGGCACTAGGTGTTACAATTTTATCATTATTACAAACTAAGAAGTCATAATTATTTAAGACATGTAGAGGATGTTGTTATGCCCTAAATACCCATCCCTACATTTTGTGTGAGAAATGTTAGGTCCTCTCTTTTCACTTTCTTCTCTTACCTTGTTTCTTTCCTTTTTCTTTTTTTTCCCTCCAGGCTTTTCTTTCACGAGGTTTGTTTTCCTTTTTGTTTTTGTTTTCTTGTGTCTCCAGGGCCTGGTCCCAAAGTCTTTTTTTCTTCCAGAGCTATATTCTGGAATTTGGGATTCTCTTCAACTATGCCTTCTTTTGCGAGGGGGCATAGTTGCTTGGAATCCCAGGCCTGGAGTCCGGAGGTCTGCCTGTTCTAGAGTTTACAGAGAAAAGTGTAGCTTGTTCTTACCCTAAGGGTATAAATTAAAATTACCTATCATTTTCACAGTTACCATGATTAAAAACACTTAGAGCATTTAGAGTGATTCTTAGGTGACTAAACTGTGATTAAACTGTGAGTTGTTTTGTGCTTAGTGGTCGATTACAAGTTGATTTACGGTGTCCATTTGTGATTGTTTGAGGGTAGACTTGTTGCAAAACACTACTGGTGTGCTTCTCCCCTACTTTTCTTTGTGTCTCTAGGTAGGTCCTTGGTTTGTCCTCTGGTTTCTTGTTGTTTCCTTTTTTTTTTGGTTTCTCTTGGTTCGGTTTTGCTGGTTCACCTTTGTGTTTCACTTTTTGGTTTGCCTCCCGTTGGTGGGTTGGCTCTACCAAAGGGTTGTCCACTGTCTGTGCAGTTGTAAACTAATGTATATAATGTATATTGTCTTAGGGTAGCTCATGTACTTATGTAAATATTGTATAAATCTATAAGAAATTTGTAAATACTGTGTATTTTAGTGTATATGTGTTCTGGCCTTTGGCCCTCTATAAATTTGTATATATATCTTGTGTGTATCCTTCTAAACTGACGAGTTTGTCGTGCTCTGTCATGTTTTTCACTCACCATACTGAGCTCATCAAGATGGAGTCGCCATGGCTCAAACTCGACACCTCGCTGGTTCGAGCCATGGTGGCTTTCTCTTTCCTCTATCTCATCACCTTAATGGTAGGATTAATTTACCTCAAGTGGGTAGTTAAACCATGTCCCATCTGGAATTCAATTTACCCCATGTCAGCCCACTTGTCACTATTAATGCCTTTATGTCACCTATTACATGACCACGTGCTGACCCACATCAACCAAGTACAGTTTCCCACTGGTCACATCGACATGGAAATGGCTAGTTTATACGGACTCCAAGTCCTGAGCAATCCCGTTTCCTTTTGTCTCTTGGTTCAACACCACAAAGTCCTACTCACGCCATTTTTTTAGTATTCCAAGATTTTTAATGTATGCTAACACTTTTTGGATAGGTATAGGGTGGTGACGAGTTCCCTGGAGTTTCTAAAGCCCTTTTTATATACTCCATGTTCTAATGGTTCTCTAGTCTTGCAGGTTGCGGATAGTTGATCAAGATGTCTGAGGTAATCACCCCTCCTAATAGCTCAAAGCTACCTACCACCTCCACCTAGGTGGCCACAAAAACCAAGGCCAAAAAGATGTTGGCAAAGATTCCCTTGACCTCCAAATACCCAATGGAGGGAACTCTCGTGGGATCCAAGGTTGACTCCAAATTCTAGAAAATAATAGACACGGAGCCCAAACTTTGGGCTGAAATGCAAGACTTAATCCAAGCCATTTACAGGTTGAAGGCTGGCGAAGACAATATGGCTACTCATTTGGCCACCTCCGACATTATCAAGGCCGCAAAATTTCCTTGTTTGGTGTAGTAACTAGAACTGATACTTCAATTGGAAACATTGTACAATGCACCTACTTGGACTATCTTTCTCACCGATCCCTGACTATTACAGTATCCAACAATAATTGTCACTCTAGACACAGAAAATTTTTCCTAAGGGTTGGGGATTTCATAGTTCAAAGAATCTACCATCATCACCCAATCCAAATCATTGCAGGAGTTCAAGGAATCCAAGATGGTCTCTTGACAATATCTCAATAGTCAATTGTTGAATTCCTCGAAGAGGGACCATAAAAGGATGAAGTTGGAGATTCCCCATGGGGATTTCAAAGAGCCCATTTAGGTGGGCATTATATTCTTATGCAAGATCTTTGGATTGCCCCATGCCTGGGACTTCTCGGCATGGGTGTATTATTTTCTTTATTGCATCACCACTCGTGAGCTAACATTCAACTAGGTGGCCATCATATCCAACCATGTGGACACGTAGGTGAAGGGCACCGTCCAGAGTTCCAAGTTTTACATGACATCATACGTGCTATGGGCACTAGCCCAACAAAGACCAGCTTTTCCAGGTTTGGGAATAGTTGGGGAACATGGAAATGGGCCGACCCAAGTAACACCATGGGATCATTATCCCTAAGTACAATGGGAACTCAGGATCCCAAATTTTTGTCAGGTAAATGATGCTTTCATTTACCATAACATCCTAATACTTACCCAGGACTCCGGGTACTGATTTTTGTAGGAGGCGATGAATTTGGTCAGCACCTATGGCCGCTACTTTATTCAGTTCCAGTGCCACACCTACATTCGGGTGACCAGCTTCTCCGGGAAGCCCTATCTTCTTCCCTGGTATTGCAGGGATAGAATCATTCTTTTGAAATTCTATTAGCAGATGATGGACCTACATGCCTTATTTACATTGAAGAAGGTCATCAATGTCCCATTCCCATTTTCATGCAGGAATTATACATGCAGCCTCACTGTGGCAAGGGAGGCAGATAATGAATTGAAAATCCTAAAACTGGTGGAATTCCACCACACCCAAAAGAACTATGATCCTCTAGACAAGATTTCCACAACACTTCCTAGGGCATCCCTGCCACATGAAGTAGATATTGAAGATTTTTGGGCAAACTGCCAGGACAGTTTTGATCTCCAGGCCTGAAAACATTCACGAATGAGAAAGGGACTCATGAAGACACTCAAACTTAAAAATTTTATGAAGGGTTTTTTGGATGACGGGCCGCTAGAGCATCCAGCATACAAAGGACAGAGATTGGACAAGTTAGATCTCCCTCTGGTGGATTAGGCCACCCCAAAAGAATTGACAATCGAGGGAGTATGCCACCCTATTTTGGAGACAAGTCACCAATATTTTTCCCAAATGTGTCCCAAGAGCACCTAAAATAAACCAATGGTTCATAAGGCCACTCCCTCTTCTGCCATCATCGGACCTACCCCATCTTCCATCATCGTTAGACCTAGCATGAGCAAAGGGAAAGGAAAAGAGGGTGCCACAACCAAGGTGCCTCCCCAAGGTCCCACCCCTTTGATGGTACAACTGCAACAACAAATGGAGTTGGCAAGGCTAGCCAGCAAGAAGATAAGCACACAAATATCTTCCAGGTTCATCGTAACTCTAATAGCATCTTCTCACATGACAGGATTCTCGTTGTTGGCCGCGATGATGAGCAGACAGACTTTTGCCAAGGTGGAGTCTACCAGTATTTTAGAGACCGGGGTTCCACTAATGAGAAAGAAGAGGAAAAAGGTGACCCCTACCCCAAGTGCGGTGACTAGCCCCAGTATACTAGATGTGCCCTGAGTCAAAATTAGTTTGGATTCCCTTGAACTCGAAGAAATCCCTGACAACCCTCCCCCACATGATGATTTTGATGATGTGTTTGGGGTGGATGAAATCATGAACTTACAAGGGGATATTGGCCAAGCGGTAGAGGAAATTTCCACTTAGGATAAAGATGAGATCCTGGAAGAAGAAGCTTCATCAGAACAAGAGGCCTGGGATGAAGCACAAAAGGAGCCCGAGCGAGAAAAGACACCAGTCCAAGAGACCAAAGATACACCAATGAAACCCATAGATGAGCATTCGATGGTTGGGGAAACTAGATCTTCAGGATCAACCATACCCTTGTTCATCATGCTCCATATGCCTTTGGTTACTCCGGGTGATCAAGTGCCCCGGATCACATTTGGTGAGGTAGTAACGATGACTGCATTGTCAAACTTTGGTCAGAGACCCCACCCACCTCCAGAAGATGTTTCGATGGAGGAAAATGGTCCAGTAGATGAGGCCAATGAAGCTGAAGAAAAACAATAGAAGATTGACCAGGAAGTCCTCGACAATGTAAATGTAGGATCAACTGATGCCGGGAGCGACGAGGAAGTCCCTAAAGATACAAGAAATGTTGAGGCTAGAGAAAAGATTATGGACATCACCATAGAAGACTCCAGCATGGCAGAAAATACTGAAGGTTCTGAGGAATAGGAAAAGGAACAAGCATAAGAGAAGGAGAAAGAGCCCAAAGAAAATGTACATTCTGGGAACAAACCACTAGATTCTGAAGGGAATCCCAATGCATAGGTCTTGACAGTGAAGCCATCCCATCTACCCCAATGGCTAGTGGAATCAAAGAAAAGAAAAACCCTGGTGGTCACATTAGGTGTTCCACTCTCCTTGGCTGAGATGATGGCCAGAAATGCAGAAGCTCATAAGCCTAAGAAGGCATGAATAGTCCATACCCTCCAGACTGAGCTAATGGGAAACATAGTTGCGACTATCTCTACACCTCCTCCAGTTACAGATTCAACAGCCGTAAGGCCCAAAGACTACAACATCGTAGAAGTGGTGTTGGGGAGGAGAGACAAGCAAGGTGAACTGGACTTGCTAAGGGAGGCCACCAAAGTAGTAGAGGCCAGATATATCAAGTAGGGCCAGAAGTTGAAGGAGGAAAGTGAGACTAATGCCAATCTCCTTGCACTTCTGGCAGAACTTACATGGCCTTTGGCTGAGATCCACATGGGAACCCCTTCCTTTGAATTTCCACTTGTAGAGGGTCACGTGGATTCTCTTTGGATAATGAAGAAGAAGGCATAGGCTGTAGATGGGTGGGCCATCGAGTAGGTAGTTGTCATAAGACAATTTCTAGCAGTGTCCCTCCTAGATCTTTATTAAATTGACCTCCTTATCATCCAAGCAAATGGCTCCGCTCTTATATGGGAGAAAGACTTAGTAAAATATGAAAAGTGGAAGGTTGGGTTGGAAGAAATTTGCAACATCAGAGAAGAGGCTGCCACAAAGGTGAGAATTTTGGGAGATGAATCATATGATTCCCTCCAAGCCCAATACTCCAGACTTGGCCTCAGAATCGAGGTATGCAAGGAACTAGTTAAGGCCTTGAAAGAAAAGGTGATAACGACTCAATATCCCTTGGGCCTATTTCAGGCATTTGTGGCTAGAGTATCGCAAGCCGATCCCTTCACCACCGAAACATGTATCCCGGAGGACTATGTCCTCAACAAGTTTGATAAACCGAGGGAATCCCTATATCCGGCTATCAGAGATTTTCACCAGGGTAGGTTATCTAGACTATCCAAGAGAGTTATCCGGGCGCATGGCACCATAAAAATGGTGGATGAATTCTGAAATGGGGCTGGAGATGTTGAGGAAAAATTGGAGGTTGTTCATAGTCAATGAGACAGTATTAAAGACATATATGAAGAGGACATAAGCTAGGTGCTGGATACAATGAAAAATAGTAAGGAACAATAAAGTTCCCGTGAGTCCTGAGAATTCCATCAACCATGTATTAGTTGTATTGTTTGTTCTTTGGAGTGTAAGCTTCTGGATCCAGGAGTCTCGGATCCAATATTTTTTAAGTTTTTAAGGTGACCTATGTCCCGGTTCCCAAAGTTGACCAGTCACTATCAGATGGTTAATAAAGGTGTCAGAAAGCAGGTAACCACAACAAGGCACATCAACTCAACAAGAAGGTTATGATAGGTGGTCTTCCTAAGGCACTGCTCAGACATAACACCTAACACATCAGAGATAGGGAGCCACTTTTCCATTAATGAGGAATGTAGCCTTGATCCCTAGGGGATCAGATTTCTTCTACTTTCTGTCTGGCCCTCTTTTCAAGGCCGATTCTTCCACTCCAGCTTTCTTGTCTTTTTCTTCTGACATGTCATACCTTTTTTGTCTTGAGGTCTTTTGTAGTGTGGTGCAGGTAGCACCAGCCACAAAAAATAGTATTATATTGTTCAGTGTAAAATAAGTTAGGTTAGTTTTAGGTCAAAGCTTATGTATAAATAATAAGTCTGACCTCATTCCAAGGGTCGACGAAATTGATGATTTTGCAGTCCATAGCTAATAACATTTCAAATTTTCTCAGTTCTGATTTTCTTAGTTGTAGAGCTCAATGCTCCTTAGTTGTTAGAGATTATTGGTAGTGGGATGCTCCCTTGGAACCACCATTATTGTATGCACCAGTGCTTGTTGGAAACATGTTAATGAAGAAGGAAGGGTTCTATCAATGATGTTGTTAGCATTCTGATCTCTAGATTGCTGGTATTTTGTGTTGTATGTTCTTTATGTCCCTTGCTCTGATATCTTAAGTAGATTAATGACCTTCTTTTTCCTCACTATTGATTGAATATGAACTGATGGCTCTAAATTTATTTAGTATTTACTGTAGCATGTTAGAGCATGGTTGATATTTTGAATGTTTAGCATAACTATAAGTAGATGAAGTACTTCTAACCCTGATCTATCTTTTGAAGTATATTTGGTAAAGTTAACAAATAATTGCAAGAAACTCCACTTACCTAAATCCATAGAGAAGATGAGCCAAGATAACCAGCTATCCCCTCAAACAAAATAGTCACATTCCCAACTAAGCTCCTGCACTGTCAAGACCTGACTCTCACATGCTTGAAGGCCTGGGGAATCTCATTTCCCGAACAACCTTTACAGGAAAAGTTGGCTGGTACCCCAATACCCGGTGACAACTTACATCTATTGGCGGACCTGGTCATAAAGACCCATCAATAGAAACTGGTGCTAGAAGGAGGGCATGAGATCGTCCCCTTCTGAAGATTTAGACTTCACACCACCAGAGGGTTCCGTAAGCCATAGTTTTAGGAGTCAAACCTTTAGTGGGATTGGATCATTTTCACCAGTAAGATTTGAAAGAGTCCCTAGATCAGCCCCCAACCCCAGAAGGTTTATTGAACTTGAGCTTCCCGCTTGAAAGAAATAGACCTTGAAAGCCAAGACAACTACCATTTTCTGGGGATCTAGCACATCCCAGAACACCCAAGTCCCCCAGACAAACCTGAGAATTAATGTTCAACCTAATAAAAATCAAACACCCTCGATGGCTGCATATTTTGGAAATACTGGGTACCCAATGGGAACTTTTTCGGGTGCAACCAATGATCTCCCTTTGCACCCAGAAAAATATTTGTCCCTGATATGAGCATTTAGGCTTGCGAACTGTAGAAGAGCATCTACAGGCATAAAAAGATGTCATGAACTGAAACCAGATCCAACATCAAGACGTTGTGACCCAGATGCTCCCTCTATCCCTAGGACAGAACAAGCTGAACTGGTACCTTAACCTTCCCGCCAACTCCATCAACAGTTGGCAGGACATGGAGGATTCCTTCTTGGCTACCTTCTGCATATATGTGGACCCAATGTTCTCCCACAACTAGTTCATCTCCATTAGAAAGGAACCAAACGAACCCCTCACAACATTTAACCACCAGTTCCAATGTGCCTTGAAGTGGTGCACTGGTCCTTTCATCCCATCCGTAGATGTAACTATCCAAACCTATCTTAATGTGATGGACCCTTTCATTGCTACTCTCCTCTAGAGAACTACCTTCCCCAGTGACTAGGATACCTTGGCGAAAGTTTATAACCTAGCCTTGAAATTATCCCGTGGTCTTAACAAATCTTTGGGCAGGATTGGGCAGAGCATGCCCTTTAACATGATACCCGATGAAACTTCTTACGCCAGGGGTATAACTCCAATCAGGAAATGGGTGCCCCTATGATGGCCATGAATCCCTCACCACCACTAATAGACCAACAGGCCTGGTAGAATACCCATCGCAAGTTCAGACAACACTGGGTCTAGAATCCTTTCCCTAGAATGAGCCGCAACAAATGCAACAACCACAGACACAACCTTCTGGAGTGCCTTTCTTTCAGTCATCTACAGCTAGAGAATTTCCACCCTCAACTCTATAAAATGATGCCCCTTTTCCAGGAAACCAACAACAACAACTGTCACATTATGACGCCAATACCCAGTTGACCGTCGAGGTTCAATCCCTCCAGCGAATGTTGTCTACACTAATTATGGACATGGGTCAGCTGAAGGTGAGGTCCCTTGCACCCCACAACACCAATTCCCAGAGGGGGAATATTTTGTCTAGCCAATGAAACAACAATGCCAGAGGAAGAAATTACAACAATGGGCCCTGACCCAGTAAAAAACAATGGAACAACCATGCCAATACTAGAGGTCCTCCTTTGAACCAAAACACCAATCAAGGTGGCACTACACCTTCCCATTTCACACCTGTCATGGAATTCTAGCCCATGACTAACTGGTATAGATTGCACGACATAGGCTCTCATAATGAGGTGAACTGTGCCACACTAGATAAATTCATCATGATTTCCTAGCTGGACAGACAACAAACTTCTGATCCTACTCCCCCAGAGCCTCCTATACAAGACCGTACTCACTATGCATTCACCTGTGAGATCATTTTCTTTGGAGAAAGTAGAGAAGATGAAGAGGAACCCCAATGACAGGGGTTCTTTGATGAATCTATTCTAGCCTTTGAGGCTAATGCCTTCACCAACCCATGGACTCCCTACAACACTCGGAGTCAGGCTGATAAAGGACCAGTATATACACCCATGCCTCCCAAAGACACTCCTCCCTAGGACAACATGACTGATCGGTTCATCCCTCTGAAATGCCCTGGCTCTAACCAAGCTAAGGACCGGTTGAGGAAAGCCACCAATTCCTGAGAGGAAGGTTTGACATCATGAAGGCGTTAGAACAAACTACCACCCCATGACCCTGATGGAGGTTTTACTAAACTGTCCTAAGCAAAAGAAGTCCCTTTTGAAGCTCTTGGGAAACCCAAAAGCTGTTAGTCGCCTGCCTAAGACTGTCTCTTTCGATGATGCCAATGCAGCTGTCTTCTAAGGGAATACTGAAGATCTCCCCTTCCTACTTCAACTGAACATATAGGGGAAGAATATACATAATTTCCTAGTAGATTTTGGGGCTTTGGGAAACATCATGCCCTTATCCATATGCCAAAAGCTGAGATTCTACCCCACCCCGTCTAACGGTGTAGTAATCCAACTGGATAAAACTACTGTAAAAATGGTGGGTGAACTGAAGAACATCCAAATTCAACTCATCCAGGACCCCAAGATAGCCAACATGATTGAAATCTAGGTGGTGGACATCCTAAAGACTTATGGGATGTTACTAAGTCACAATTGGTCCATGTCCCTAAATGGATATTTCTTGACCAACTTTTCCCACTTGTGGCTCCCCTAGGAGGGAGAATCTAACTAGATCCAGGTTGAAAGTGAGCCTTAGATGAAATAGGCCCTTATCGAATTCGGGAGGATAAATGAATTCCTCTTCTCTGAGACTTTCCTAGGGGTGTACAAACCCCTTGAGAACTTAACATTTGATTTCACCCTTGGGGAGGACCCCATAGTTTCGTAGAGAACCCAGGACTTAGAAGAAAAAATAAGGGTTGAGGTTAACTCTTAGGGTACCGCAGTGTCCCCCGCCACACTCTTATCTAAAACTTGGTGTCAGGTGCATTATGAAAAACATTTAGAGCTAGAGTGTGATCCTTTCCTTGCCACTACTACCTGGTACACCGATGCCCTCTAAAAGGAAGAACCCACAGCTGATTCCCCAGGACCCAGTACTTCTACTGGCAACATCTCTTCAGCGCTATTTGTCCAGGGATCCCAACTAGAAATCCCTCCAGAGGAAAACCTCACCCACATACCATCAGTGCCAGAGGAAACTCCTCCCAGCCTTCCCAAAGATAATCCAAAGACCACTTTGTCTTCCTAGCCCCAGATAATAAACGATGACTTATGGACCCTTAAGTTTGACAGGTCTCAGTCTAAATAAGGTTGTGGAGCTGGAAGTGAATTGATCAACCCATGAGGAAAATCCTTCCTCACATCCTATAGGGTGCAGTTCAACTACATGAATAATTTCATAGAGTATGAGGCTTTGGTCCTTAGACTCCTATTTTCACTAAGGAAAAGAATCACTCACCTCCAGGCCCTGGGTGATTCAGAGTTGATTGTTGAGCAAGTCCAGAGTCAAAACACCTGTCACGATAAAAGGTTGGCCACATACTGCAACTGGGCATGGAGCCTTATTGAAGATTTTGATGCCTTGGCATTGAAATTATGCCCCAGAGATGGAATTATGTCCTGGATGCCCTTGCTATTTTTACCAGAACTCTCGAGCCAATGACTATCTCTTGACTCTATAAATTCTCCATTGTGATGATCCCCACCCCATCCATTCCAGACAATGTCCCTCATTTTCAGGTCTTTGAGGATGACCAACATATCCTAGCCTTCATGGCCAATGTTGGTGTCTTTGAGGACCAGATAGTGGAAGAGAGAGATCATGATGATACTTCATAGGGTGATGAAGATGATGGGATCATGGACCTACCAAGCAACACCATCCCTAAGGGGATGGTCAAACTTGAATGAATCTTTGAATTGGACCCTCGAGGTTGGGAAAAGATATTATCCTCCTCTTAGGGAGGAAAATTTGAGAAAATCAACATCGGCTAGCCTGGTGAAGAGAAAATGATACACATTGGCACCTCCTGCTCGCTTGAGGAGAAGGAGAAGATTCTCACGGTTCTCTAAGGATACATTGATGTGATCACATGGGGATATGAGGACTTGAAAACCTATGATACATCCATTGTGACTCATACTATCCCACTCAAACCTGAAGCTAAGCCTTTCCCAAAAAAGAAACAACCGGTCAATCCACTGATCGAACCTCTAATTCATTAGGAGATTCAAAAACTACTATCAGTCCAAAAAATCTTTCCAATTTGGCATACTACGTGGGTTTCCAACCTTGTCCCTGTGCGAAAGAAAAGTGGCAAGATCCACCTTTGCATGGATTTCCAAAATTTAAACAAGGCCTCCAAGAAAGATAATCACCCTCTCCCTTCGTTGGATGAGGTATTGCAAATAGTGAACAGATCAAAAATGATGTCCTTCTTGGAACATTTTCCTACCAGAGAATGCCCTTTGGGAACATTTTCCTACTGGAGAATGCCCTTTGGCCTGATCAACGCAGGGGCCACATTCCAAAAGGCTATGGACATTGCATTTGAAGGCCTTGTGAACTAGTGCATAATCATCTACATGGATGATTTGACTGTCTTTTCCTGGGACAAGCGTGATCATTCTGCCCACCTCACCCAGATTTGCAAGAGATGTCGCCAGTATAAAAGATCTGTTAACCCTAAGAAATGTATATTCGGGGTCACTAAAGAGAAGTTACTCAGGCATATTGTCTCTAAGAAGGGTATATCCATTGACCCTAAGAGAGTTGAAGCGCTGCTAAACCTACAAATGCCCAGCAGTAAGAAGGAAATGAGATCTCTCTTTGGGAAGATCAACTTTGTCTGGCGCTTCATCATAGGAGTCACCAAGATCATAAAACCACTCAATGAAATGATGAAGAAAGATACTAAAATTGAGTGGAGCCCTGAAGAAAAGTGGGCATTCTCTCAGATTAAATAAATGATAACAGAGGCCCCAGTCTTGGCTAGTCTGGACTATTCCCTCCCCTTTTAAATATATTCCTTTGCTTCACTGCATTCTGCCATGGTAGTATTGACCCAGAAGGTCAAAGGGGAGGAATGACCAATAGCCTTCATGAGCTCCCCCTTTAAAAATGCTAAATTTTGGTATTCGCCTTTGGAAAAATGGGCCTTTTCTCTCATTCGCGCCATGAAGAAAATCTGGCATTATATTCTCTAGAGCAAAGTGCATGCTATCATCCCGAACCAGGTAGTAAAATCCCTACTAATGTAGAGTGAATTGGGTGAAAGATAGGGGAAATGGATGGCCATCCTCCAAGTATATGATTTAGAAATGCAACCCATGAAGATAGTCTGAGGCTAGGGACTATGTAGAGTGATGGCAAAAGGAATTCCCGAGATTAAATGTCAAACATATACAGTGGAGTCCATCACTCAGGATCTATGGTACACAAACCTGGTGTACTTGTTGTTGAATAAAAGATGCCCAGAGGGGTTAGCTCCAATCAAACATCATGCCATGCGGCTAAAAAGCACACACTTCATGATAAAAAATGCCATGATTTTCTGTAGGAACTATGAGGGGGTGTACCTCTGGTGCATCGATAAGGTTCAAGCTGCAAAGATAATCAAAGAATTCCATAGATGGTTTGGAACTAGGAATGGCTTAGCTAACACCATTCCCCATCAGATCCTCCAAGCCAGATACTATTGGACCTGTATCTTTAAGGACGTCTACACTCATGTTAGGAAGTGCCATACTTGCCAAACCATGACACATCGTGAGTGGAACCTGGCTATGCCTTTGCAACCGGTCTTCAAAGCTATACCTTTTTCCCAATGGGAATTTGAATTTATCGGGGATATTAACCCTAACTTGTCTACCAACCACCGATACATTCTTACTGCTATAGATTATTGCACCCAATGGTCTGAAGCAATCCCTTGCAAAAACAACACAGCAGATGTAGTCATAAAATTCCTGGAAGAAAATATTGTCACGCAATTTGAAATGCCCTTTGCAATACTATGTGACAATGGTCTTGCATTTTCTTCAGCATAGTTACTTGAATGGACCTACGATTGGAAGATCACTCTGAATTTCTCCAGCAACTATTACCCCCAAGAAAATGGTGTGGCTGAATCAATTAACAAAAACCTACTTGAAGTGATCAAACATCTATTAGAACAGAACCCCCAAGACTGGTACCAAAAGCTGAGATTCACTCTCTGGGTGGATGATATTCGAATTAAGGCAGCCCTGGGGACATCCCAATTTTATCTGGTTTATTCCCATAACCCAGTGTTCCCCATTAACTTGCAAATCTTAGTTTTATAATTTATGCAGGAATTTAGCAACCAGGATAATATCGTGAAGGTTCGGCTCCTAAATCTGGTGTGAATGGAAGAACAAAGAGATGTAGCCCTTGAACATTTCGCACATCATCAAGTAGTAGTGAAATGATGGTTTGAATAAAGAGCCCAGTATCAGGCCTTTCAGATCTCTGACTTAGTCCTTTTGTGGGAAAAGGCCCGGGAAAAGAAAGGAAAACACACCAAATTCCAACAGCTCTAGCTTGGACCATACTTGATATCAGAGGTCTGCGGGGAAAATACTTATCACCTCAATACCATGACCAGAGAAGCTATTCCATTGGCCATCAATGGACAATTTCTCAAGCATTATTTCGAATGAGGTAAGTTTTTCCAAAATTGTATTTTATGTAAAGTCCTGCTTGTAAATATCCTTCTAGTGCTTTGTTTGGGGTGCCTTGCCTTGTAAATAGTTTTGTTGACTGTCCTCTAGGACCACCCCTTTTATTTTTTTCTTTTTTTTGGGCTTCATTCTTTCTTTTCTGGGTTCCCAGTATTTTTCCCGCCCTTTTTGTAGACTAGTATGCTTCGCATAACATCTAGTCTCTGGAATGGTACCTTTTGCATTTTTGGTGAACTTGGAATCTATTGTTAGCATGGTGGAATTGGTCCGCACTCCAGAGTTATTTTTTGAGTTTGGTAATAGGATATGAGTAATATTTATCAGATTCATCCCCAAAAGTCTGGAAATTAGTTAAATCAAAACCAAAGGAACAAGTAATCGGACACACCGAGGGTAGATCAGTCGCACTAGTTTGTTGGCCCAAGTCTGAAAAACATTTAAATTATTTTCGAGTCTATATTTTTTCTCCCTTATTTAACAATCTTAAATGGATGGAAAGGTGAAAGAAGTACCGCCATTAAAATTAGCTAAGCTTAAGGTTAATGGTGAAAGGAGTACCACCTTCCCATCTAAGAAAAGAAAGAAAAAAAAAGAACTAAAGAATGGAGAGATTCTGGTATCCGGGGGAAACGAGCAGATTTGATGACTTTGGTTTGATATATTTAGTGCCTCTTATCTACTTCTCCTAGAGTTCATCAGCTTGATTTTCCTTCAAAGCACACACCTCACAACTAATGAAAGACCAAGGATTGAATCATGTATGGGTCAGATTTTCTTAGACGCTTCACACCTTGCAAGAAGGATGCTCTGAGTAACGATTGATTCCAGTTTTTCTAACCAGAGATTCTATAGTTCTCAAATGTGCTAAGGCATTCATCCTAGATATTCATCATTTGTTATGCCCTACATACTCATCCCTACATTTTGTGTGAAAATGTTGGGTCCCGTCTTTTCGCTTTCTGCTCTTGCCTTGTTTTTTTCCTTTTTCTTTGTTTTCCCTCCGAGATTTTCTTCCATGAGGTTTTTTTTCCTTTCTTTTTTTTGTTTTCTTGTGTCTTCAGTGCCCGGTCCTGGAGTCTTTTGTTCTTCTAGAGCCAGATTCTAGACTCAGGGATTCTCTTCAACTATGCCTTCTTTTACAAGGGGGCATAGTTGCATGGAATCTCAGGCCCGGAGTTTGGATGTCTGCCTATTCCAGAGTTTATGTAGAAAAGTGTAGCTTGTTCTTACCCTAAGGGTATAAATTGAAATTTCCTATCATTTTCATAGTTACCATGATTAAAAACACTTAGAGCATTCAAAGTGATTCTTAGGTGATTAAATTGCAAGTTGTTCTATGCAGAGTGGTCGATTACAAGTTGATTTGCAGTGTCCATTTGTGATTTTTTGAGGGTAGACTTGATGTAGAACACTCCTGGTGTGCTTCTCCCTTGCTTTTCTTTGTGTCTCCAGGTAGGTCCTCAGTTTTTCCTCTAGTTTCTTGTTGTCCTTTTCTTGTTGTTTCCTTTTGTTTTTGGTTTTGCTTGGTTTGGTTTTGCTGGTTCGCCTTTGTGTTTCACTTTTTGGTTTTCCTCCTATTGGTCAGTTGGCTCTAATCGAGGGTTGTCTACCCTTTGTGTAGTTGAAAAATAATGTATACAATGTATATTGTCTTAGGGTAGCTTGTGTACTTATGTAAATATTGTATAAATCTGTAAGCAATTTGTAAATACCGTGTATTTTAGTGTATTTGTGTTTCGGCCTTTGGCCCTCTATAAATTTGTGTATATATCTTGTGTGTATCCTTCTAAAATGATGAGTTCATCATGCTCTATCATTTTTTCACTCACCATACTGAGCTCATCAAGACAGAGTTGCTACGGCTCGAACTCGACACCTCACTAGTTCGAGCCATGGTGGCTTTCTCTCTCCTTTGTCTCATCACCTTAATGGCGAGATTAATTTCCCATGAGTGGGCATTCAAACCATCTCCCATCTGGAATTCAATTTAGCCTGCATCAGCCCACTTGTTTCCATTAATTCCTTTATGTTACCTATCAAGTGACCATGTGCCAACCCACATTAGCCAAGTACGGTTTCCCACTGGTCACATCGACATGACAACGACTAGTTTATTTGGACTCTGGGTCCTAAGCAATCACTTATCTTTCATTTCCTCCTATCTCTTAGTTCAATATCCCAAAGTCCTACTCACGCCAATTTTTTTAGTATTCCAAGATTTTTAATGTATGCTAACACTTGTTAGACAAGTATAGGGTGGTGAAAAATTCCCCAAAGTTTCTAAAGCCCTTTTTATATAGTCCATGTTCTAATGGTTCTCCGGTCTTGCAGGTTGCGGATAGTTGATCGAGATGTTTAAGGTAATCACCCCTCCTGATAGCCCAGTGCTACCTACCACCTCCACTCGCGTGGCCACAAAAACCAAGGCCAAAAAGATTTTGGAAAAGCTACCCTTGACCTCCAAATACCTGAAGGAGGGAACTCTCATGGGATCCAAGGTGGACTCCAAAGTCTAGGAAATAACAGACACAGAGCCCAAACTTTGGGCTGAAATGCAAGGCTTAATCCAAGCCATTTATAGGTTGAAGGCTGGTGGAGACAATATGGCTACTCATTTTCCTGCCTCTGACATTATCAAGGCCACAAACTTTCCTTGTTTGGTCTAGACACCAGAACTGATACTTCAATTGGCAACATTGTACAATGCACCTACTTGGACTGTCCTGCTCACCGATCCCTGACCATTTTACAGTATCCAATAACAATTGTCACTCTGGACACAAAAAAATTTGTGTCAGGGTTGAGGATTCCACAGTTCAAAGGATCTACCACCATCACATGATCCAAATCATTGCAGGAGTTTGAGGAAGCTGAGATGGTCTCCTGACAATATCTCAATGGTCAGTGGTTGAAGTCCCCAAAGATGAACCATAAAAGGATGAAGTTGGAGATTCCCTGTGGGGATTTCAAAGAGCCCATTCCGATGGGCATTATATTCTTATGTAGGATCTTTGGATTCCCCCACACCCAGGACTTCTTGACATGGATGTATTATTTTCTTTATTGCATCACCACTTGCAAACTAACCTTCAACTAGGTGGCCATCATATCCAACCATGTGGATGCACAGCTAAAGGGCATCATCCAGAGTTCCAAGTTTTACATGACATCATATGTGCTATGGGTACTCTCCCAACAAAGATAGGCTTTTCAAGGTTTGGGAACATTTGGAGAAATTGGAAACGGGTCGGGCCAAGTAACACCATAGGATCATTATCCCCAAGTACAATGGGAACTCAACTTCCCAATTTATACCAGGTAAATGATGCTTTCATTTACCATAACATCCTAACACTTACACAGGACTCTGTGTATCGATTGTCACATGAGGTGATAAATTTGGTCAGCACCTATGGCCACTACTTTATTTAGTTCTAGCACCACACCTACATTTGGGTGACTGGCTTCTCCATGAAGCCCTATCTTCTTCCCCGGTATTGCGGGGACAGAATCATTCTTTTGGAATTCTACTGGTAGATGATGGACCTGTACACCTTCTTTACATTGAAGAAGGTCATCAATATCCCATTCCCATTTTCATGTGGGAATTATAAATGCAGCCTCGCCACAGCCTAGGAGGTAGATAATGAATTGAAAAGCTCGGGACTCATGGAATTCCCCCACGCCTGAAAGAACTATGATCCTCTGGGAAAGATTGCCACAACACTTCCTTGGGCATCCCCACTATATGAAGAAGATATTGATGATTTTTGGGTGGACTGCCAAGACAGTTTTGATCTTTGGGCCCAACAACATTCATGGATGAGCAATGGACTCATGAATACGCTCGACCTTCAGAATTTTCCTAAGGTTTTTTCAGATGAAAGGCTGCTAGAGGATCCAACATACAAAGGATAGGGATTGGACAAGTTAGATCTCCCTCTGGTGGATTGGGCCGCCCCTGAAGACATGACAATCAAGGGAGTATGCCACCCTATTTTGGAGGCAAGTCACCAATATTTTACCCAGGCATATCCCAAGAGCACCCGAAAGAAACCAATGGTTTGTAAGGCCACTCCCTCTTCCACCATCGCTAGACCTACCCAATCTTCCATTGCTGCCAGATCTAGCATGAGCAAAGGGAAAGAAAAAGAGGGCGTCCTAGCCAAGGTGCCTCCCCAAGATCCCACCCCTTTGATGGTACAATTGCAACAACAAATGGAGTTGGTGAGGCTGGCCAACTAGTAGATAAGCACACAAATATCTTCCAGCCTCCTCGTAACTCCAATGGCATCTGCTCGCCTGACGAGATCCCCTTTGTTGGCCGTGATGATGAGAAAACACACTTTCACCGAGGAGAAGTCTACCAGTATTTTAGAGACTAGGGTTCCACTGATGAGAAAGAAGAAGAAAAAGATGACCCCTACCCAAAGTGTGGCCACTTGCCCCAGTATGTCAGATGTTCCCCCAGTCAAAATTAGTTTGGATTCCCCCAAACTCAAATAAATCCCTGACATCCCTCCCCCACATGATGATTTTGATGATGTGTTTGGGGCGGATGAAATCATGAACTTACAAGGGGATATTGGCCAGGCGGTAGAGGAAATTGCCATTCAAGATAAAGAGGAGATCCTGGAAGAAGACGTTGCATTAGAACAAGAGGTTTGGGATGAAGCACAAAAGGAGCCCAAGCGAGAAAATACATCGTTCCAAGAGACCAAAGATACACCAAGGAAACCCATAGATGAGCAGCCGATGGTTGGGGAAATTGGACCTTCGGGATCAAACGTACCCCCATTCATCATGCTCTAGATGCCTTTGGTTACTCTGGGTGATCAAGTGCCCCGGAGTATATTTGGTGAGGTAGTAATGGTGGCTGCATTATCAAACTTTGGCCAGAGACCCCACCCACCTCTAGAAGATGTTTCAATGGAGGAAAATGTTCCAGTAGATGAGGCCAATGAAGCCGAAGAACAACAACAATAGATTGACCAGGAAGTCCTAGACAATGTAAATGTAGGATCAATTGATGCTAGGAGGGATGAGGAAGTCCCTAAAGATACAAGAAATGTTGAGGCCAGAGAAAAGATTCTGGACATCACCATAGAAGATGCCATCATGGCAGAAAATATTGAAGGTTCCAAGGAACAGGAAAAGGATCAAGAGCAAGAGAAGGAGAAAGAGCCTGAAGAAAATTTACATTCCAGGAACACACCACCGGATAATGAAGGGAATCCCAATGTACAGGTCTTGATAGTGAAGCCATCCCACCCACCCCAATGGCTTGTGGAATCAAAGAAAAGAAAAACCCCAATGGTTGCATCAGGCATTCCACTCTCCTTGGCCAAGATGATGGCTAGAAATGCAGAAGCTTGTAAGCCTAAGAAGGTATGAACAATCCATACCCTCCGGACTAGGCCGGTGGGAAAGATAGTTGTGACTATAGCGACACATCCTCCAGATGTAGATGAAATGGCCGTAAGGCCCGAAGACTACAATGTCATAGAAGTGGCACTGGAAGGAGAGACAAGCAAGGAAAACTAGACTTGCTAAGGGAGGCCACCAAAGTAGTAGAGGCTAGGTATATCAAGCAGAGCCAAAATTTGAAGGAGGAAAGAGAGACTAATGCCAATCTCCTTGCACTTCTGGTAGAACTTACATGGCCTTTGGCTGAGATCCACCCAGGAACCCCTTCTTCCAGATTGTCGCTTGAATAGGGCAGTGTGGATTCTCTCCAGATCATGAAGAAGAAGGCGTAGGCTATAGATGGGTGGGTTGCCAAGCAGGTAGCCACCATAAGACAATTTCTAGTGGCATCCCTCCTAGATCTTTATCGAATCGACCTCCTTATCAGCCAAGAAAATGGCTCCGCTTTTATATGGGAGCAAGACTTAGTAAAATATGAAAAGTGGAAGGTCAGGCTATAAGAAATTTGCAACATCGGAGAAGAGGCCACCATAGAGGCAGGAATTTTGGGAGAGGAATCATATGATTCCCTTCAGGCCCAATACTCTAGACTTGGCCTTAGAATTGAGGTATGTAAGGAACTGGTTAAGGCCTTGAAAGAAAAGGTGACATTGGCTCAATTTTCCTTGGGCCTATTTCAGGCATTTGTGGCTGGAGTATAGCAAGTTGATCGCTTCACCACCAAAACATGTACCCCATAGGAATACATCCTCAACAAGTTTGATGAATGGATGGAATCCTTATATCGGGCTACCGAAGATTTTCACTAGGGAAGGTTATCTAGACTATCCAAGACAATGATCTGGGCACATGATGCCATAAAAATGGTGAATGAATTCTAGAATGGGGCCAGAGATGTTGAGGAAAAATTGGAGGTTATTCGCAGTTGATGGGACAATATTAAAGACATAGATGAAGAAGGCATAAGCCAGGTGTTGGAGACATTGAAAAATAGTAAGGAACAATAAATTTCTCTAGAGTCAGGAGAATTTCATCAACCATGTATCAGTTGTATTCTTTACTCTTTGGGGTGTAAGCTTTTGGATCCCAGAATCTCAGATCCAATATTTTTGAAGTTTTTAAGGTGACTCGTGTCTCAGTTCCCAAATCTGAATAGTCACTATCAAATGGTTAATAAAGGTGTTAGAAAGTAGGTAACCACAACTAGGCACATCAGCTCGACAAGAAGGTTCTGATAGGTGGTCTTCCTAAGGAGCTGCTCCAATATAACACCTGGTGCATCAGAGATAGGGAGCTACTTTTCCATTAATGAGGCATGTAGCCTCGATACCCAGGGGATCATATTTCTTCTACTTTCTCTTTGGCCCTCTTCTCGAGGCCAATTCTTCCACTCCACCTTTCTTGTCTTTTTCTTCTAACACGTCAAACCTTTTTCATCTCAAGGTCTTTTGTAGCATGGTGCAGGTAGTACCAGCCACCAAAAATAGTATTATATTGTTCAGTGTAAAATAAGTTAGGTCATTTTTTGGTCAAAGATTATGTATAAATAATAAGTCCAACCTCATTCTAAGGGTTGGAAAAATTGATAATTTTGTAGTCCATAGCTAATAGAATTTTGGCTTTTCTCAGTTCAGTTTTTCTTAGTTGCATATCTCAATGCTCCTTAGTTGTTAGAGATTCTCAGTAGTTAGATGCTCCCTTGGAGCCACCATTATTGTACACACTAGTGCTTGCCGGAAACATGTTAATGAAGAAGGAAGGGTTCTGTCAATGATGTTGTTAGCATTCTGATCTTCAGATTGATGGTATTTTGTGATGTATGTTCTTTATGTCCCTTGCTTTGATATCTTAAGTAGATTAATGACCTTCTTTTCCCTCGCTATTGATTGAATATGAACTGATGGTTCTGTATTTCTTCAATATTTAGTGTTGCATGCTAGAGCATGGTTGATGTTTTGAATGTTTAGCATAACTATAAGTAGATGAAGTACTCGTAATCTTGATCTATCTTTTGAAGTTTATTTGGTAAAGTTAATGAATGCTTATAGGAAACCCCACTTACCTAAATCCCCAGAGAAGATGAGCAAAGATAAATAGCTATCCCCCTAAATAAAATAGTCACATTCCCAAATAAGCTCCCACACTATCAAGACCTGACTCTCACGTGCTTGAAGGCCCGGGGAGTCTTATTTCCCTATAAAACCTTTACAGGTGAAGTTGGCCAGTACCCCGATACCTGGTGACAACTTACATCTGTTGGTAGACCCGGTCACAAAGACCCATCAACAGATGCCTTCATGGTGTTTGGGATCATTCACCATACTCCCCTGGTGGAAGAGAACTCAAGTTCCAACTTGAGGTGAGTTGGTCCAGAGTGAAGCCATGCTTTAGAATATCTTGTTCTATCATCCATGTGCATTAATGTTTCAAAGTCCTTTCCATTTGACTAAGTACTACAAGTAGGTGTTCTTTTTGGTCTTCTTGAGGACCTTGGATTGGAGGATATTATCTAAGAGGAGAGGTTGAATGGTAGGTAGATCATTAATCTAGCCACCTTGCGTTTCATCTCCATCTGTTTGTTCACCTGCAATACCTACATTATCTCTGAAAATGGTTAAGTCAACAACATTAAAATAGAAGAAATAGAGAGTGTGGGTGGCAATTTAATTTCTTAGGCATTCTGTCCAAATTTCTGAAGGATTGTGTAGGGTCCAATCTTCTTCTTTTGAATCTTGGTATGATGTCCTTTAGGGAGTCTTTCCTTCCTTGGATAAGCCCACACTTTTTCACCTATTTGAAAATGTACTTCTCTTCTCTTTTTATCTATCTGTGCTTTATACTTCTGCATTGTCTTCTCCAAGTTATCTTTTACTTGTTATTGTATCTTTTTTATCATTACTGGCAGTTCTTCCCCTTGGGTACTAGTATGGAAATCATTTGGTAGAGTTCTGTTAGGGATTTTTCTTGTATGAATCACAGTGCTTGAAATAACTACTTGAACACCATACCTTCTAATGCTGATTCAGAGACAAGAAAAGCCTAATTGCTAAGGACTGGATAAGGTCCTTCTTCATTTTTGAGTTCCACATATACTCAGGCAGGTTTTACCTTTTATGATTACTGTTTACATAGTATGTTATAGTGTGGACACTGATTTGCTATGAATCTTTGTTAAACCAACTTATAAATCACCTTGCAAATGACCAAGCATAATCAGATGCAAGATTTAACCCTACAAACCATGATTGTAAATATAACAAAAATCAGTGATATAAGGATTTTCATCCTTCTTCCTTTTATTGTAGGAGGGATAACCTAATGATTCACTCTCCAAGGAATCACCAAAGTGGACACTGTCCTACTGACATAGGTCCTTACTGAGTTTAGTTTGTTTGCTCTTAGTAACAAGAGTATTTTAATTAAAATAATTTTTGATATTGGATGAGGAACAGAATGCAAACTATACTTTAGACCAGTGCCTATCCCTTGGGCAAAGAGTCAATGAAAACATGAATCAACAGAGATAAACTAACAAAGATACTGTAGAGTGCCTTACAAACTACATACGGCTGAGATAGAGTGCCTTACAAACTACATGCGGCTGAGATAGAGTGCCTTACAAACTATCCTCTCATATACATACATCTACATCAAATCCTTATCACAATGCTTTGCTCTCTGAAATCATCTATGAAACTTAGTCCTCTC